>PVIU01015207.1:0-49188 GCA_004026605.1 Ondatra zibethicus
GTCTTTTTGAATGCACTCCTTCCTAGGCCAGGAGGGATGGGGGTGGGCCTTGGACTTCCAACAGGGCAGGGCACCATGCCCTCTTTCAAGGAAGAAGGGGGAGGGAGGAGGGGTGGGGGGGTGGTGGGAGGGGACCGGGAGAAGGGGAAGAAAGGAAAAAAAATTTTATTTCTTTAATTATGTTCTTGAATGGAAAAAATAAAACAAAACAATGTATGAAAAAAAAACAAAACAAACAAAAAAAAGAATTATTCTTGCATGATACAGAGGATTCTTTCTTGTTGTAAGTTTTCTTGCTTCCCCGACAGCTTGCTTTTACCCTCCTCTGGACAGTTTAAAATGTAGCTTTTGGCAATCATTAGGTGACATTGTTTTCCTTCATCTGCAGTCATCACATCTGAACTCAGCCTCAGTTGTTGACCTTAAAGTTGCTGTATTTTAAGGGTAGCCTAAAAATAGCCTTACCCATTTTCACTTGAAGGCAAGATGGTGAAACATGGCTGACTGTAAGTGGTATTTTCACCCTGCTTTCCTCAAAGCAGGGGCATTTTTAAATAGCAATGTAGGCATGAGTTAGCATCAACATTCACTCATTCAGTACAGTTTTCTGGGCATTTATTGTAAGCCAAGAATTTCTGAAGCCACTAGGATTCATGGATTTAGATATGTGAATCCAATAGCATAAACTATAAGCAAGGTTTCCCTTCTATGTCACTCAGAATCTGAGAGAGCATATTTCACTCAAGTCACATGGGGAATGTCAAAACACACAGCCAAGTGCCAGCAAAGGCAAGTATAACATGCTATTAAAATCTATAAATTTTGTTCATTCCACCTGTTCAGACAAGTCAAAAATGCCACTCCAAAAAAATGAATGCTAAACCCTATATCACATGGTGTCTTTGAGTAAAGAAAAAAAAAAGGAAATGTTCCAGAATCTAGATAGAAGGCACTTAACAGGCAAATATCCTGCAATAACACCAAGGAAATCAAGGACATTGAACTAAAAAGAGTGAAGTATAGGGAATCTTGAAATGGAGGATATTGGGTATTCTGATTGTGTCTGGCTGTGGAAGGTGCTTTTTCACACTTAAGAAGAAGCAAGGACTGTATTCTGGAGCCAAAGAAAAATTATGGATAGAACCACATTAGCATGATTTGATTTACTTATCAATCACTTTTTAGTAGAGAAGGAAAAGAGATAAGGTAAACTTGTCTACAGCAAGACTGGAGAATTAAGCTGTAGCATAATGGTTTTATTGTTAGTCCAGATTCTGTTTTGAACTGATAACCTAACTTTCCTTGATTGACTCATTTCTGTAGCTCCTATCATGGGATTAGGGAAATGTTACCTAGGGGACAATAGAGATCTCTTGTCCTCTTGCTTACTTCTGAATTATTTATGTTATTAAAATGGATTTGGATATGTGAGAGATAGTCTCAGGTCCCTCAGGACTCACTGAGCACAGACCTGGAGATGATCTTCAGCACAACTGTGTGCTGCCTGGGAACAATTCATGGTCAAGACTGGCAGGTACATGCTGCTATATCTAGCATAATGGAAGGAAACCTGCAGATTATTATGATGATTCTTCCTGGGCTCTTGCAATGGTTCCATATTTTCTCACATTTTTTCAATTAAATGCCCACATCTTTATTCCTGGAAAATACCATAGCTTTAATGAGAGATTACTCTTCCTGCAAAATGGCATCAGCATGATGATTAAAAATCGGAATCCTCATCATACTGAGCATCAGGAAGTCTGCATCCTGTCCACTGTAAACAGCATCATAAACCCATTGTTCTTGTACAGCGTAAGAAAAATTACAGATTTGCTTCTGATTCTTACCTTCCTCTTATCCTGCCGCTGTGTTGACTGCTGTCCAGTGCAAGCCAGGCTGGACAAGAATTAGCTGAGTATTTATCTCGTTCATCTCCTCAATACCTGCTTATTGATCCCAATAACAACAGAAACATTTAGGAGGTATGATTACACATTGTTAGAGTTAAGATACAAAGTCAGTGAACTAAATGTTTCTATACATGGGACTAGACAAAATAGAGGTTTCCCTATCAAGACTAAAGCATGGCAGGGAGCGCTATCCTACAGAAGGACTGAGCTTCATCTCACCCTAGGAAACATACACAGTGAGACATCAGTTCAGTTCTCTCGTGTAAATAAAACTCAGACACCTAGAAAATATCCAGGAAGTTCTAGTTCTTTCTTCTATAACTAAGCTCATGTGTTGACCTATGAAGGTTAGCCGTGGTGGGTTTAAAATTGAGGACACTGGTTTGTGAACAAGAAATATGATGGAGGGAGAAAAAGATAAAGTAGGAAAGGATGGTATGTTATTGACTTCTGACACACATAAAACTATCCAGCTTGGTCAATAAGAGTTTAATCTTACATGTGCCTCCTTGAGACCAGATAGTTCCCATTAGAGATGAACTAAAATAAACCGCACGATAATGCAAAAGAATTAGAACAAACTTAGGAGGCTCCTGTGATTTTAATTTCCATGAAAACATACTACTATCTTCAACGGCAAAAATCAAAATAGGGAGAGCTCAGTCCAAAAACTCCTTTTCTTTTCTCTTTTGGAAAAAACTCGAACATAAATGAGCATCTGAGGACAAATGGCAATGCTATGCTAAGACTGTAGGGGCTTGGCACATTTATTTCAGTTATTTCTCCAAATAAGGTTAGATGGATTGTGTTGATGGCAGGTAGCCTAGATAGTGCATCCATCACCTATTTTCATATTATTTTCCTCCTTTCGGAAATTTTATTAAAATGAGAATAAACGGTTAGCTACTGTGGTCATTAGTTGGCAGAGGCTTAAGAAACGGATTGCTGGTGCCATAAACATAGGCCTGTGGATTCTGTCATGCAGCCTCTGATGTGGTGTATCAACTCTCAGGGAATGGTTTATCCTAAATAGTGTTTGCTGTTATTCATAAATGTATAATGACAGTCATCCTTAAGCAAACTTCATCCAAATCACTCCATCCTGTGCTAGTAATGACTGTACACCCAGTAAAGAGCTGAGAGGCAGCTGCTTGGAGGCATTTATAATACTGGGCATTATTCAAATATGTGTTAACCCTCTGCAACAAAAGGCTGTTCTTGGGAACCGGAAGGGCCATTGTGGATTTCTAAATTTCCGAGGCTAACTGAGAATATGCAGCAATGGAATCAGGCAATGGAACAAGCAATGAAAAGGGAACATGTTATATAAGCATCGTTGCTTTTTTTTCAGGTTATTAAGAGAGCTAAGCTATACACAAATTATTTAAGAGAAGCTCGTTGCTCCAATGAGAATGGGCTCCAAAAAGTCAGATCAAGCACTAGGAATAAAACCAAGTCCCAATGCCATTGGCCCCCAGACTGCCCCAGCCACACAGCTGTCACACTTATTCAGAGGGCCTACTTTGGGTCTATGCAGGCTCCCCTTTCCTCCTGCTGTCAGTCTGGAAGCCTTACCATTTCTTAGGAGCTGATGGGAAGGGATGAGGTTTGTGGAAGCTGGGCTGAGGAAGGAGGAGGGTAGGGAAAAGCAATTAATATCGGTATGTAAAATGAGAAAAGATTGTTTTAAGAAATAACTTTTTTAAAAAAAGGAAAAAAGAGAAAAAGTAGCTCTTTGATTTACCCCAAGGTAAATACATGGAAATATATATCTCATTTGAGAGTCAAGATTCAACATTGATATCACAGAGCTTTTCTGTTAAATTAGCAAACTCACAAATAAAAGTTTCAAGATGATATGTTTAATATGGAATAAAAAGTATATAGGAATGGCAGGATAATTTAAAGAAAATAACAATAAAGAAAATATGAATTAGTAAATATAAAAACATGTTTAGCTTTATTTTTCTTTTTTGAGACAGTGTAGCCCTGGTTGTCCTGGAACTTGCTCTGTAAACCAGGCAGGCCTCAAACTCATAGAGATTTGATGTGGGATGTTCTTTTGTATGTGTTGCTTTTATTGGTGGATGAATAAAGTTGCTTTGACCAATGGCTAAGCAGAATAAAGTCAGGTGGAAAATCCAAACAGAGATATATAGAGAGAAGATGCCATGTAGCTGCCTAAGGAGAAAGATGCCAGAAGCTTACCAGTAAGCAACAGCCTCATGGTAATATACAGATTAATAGAGAAATGTGTTAACTTAAGAACTATACTAATTACAGCACTGTTTGACCAATAGCTCAGGCTAGGAATATGCCTGAGCTATTGGTCAAACAGTGCTGTAATTAGTATAGTTTCTGTGTGATTATTTGGGTCTGGGCAGCCAGGAAACAAAAATACAGTCTCTGTTTACAGAGATTCATCTGCCTCTGCCTTCCAAGTGCTAGGAATTAAAGGTGTATACCACCACCATCTGGCTCACCAAAGTTTTTAAAATGGTTTGCATTACAGAGCACATTGGGACAACAGTGCAAAATTTTATAAAGAGGTAAGTACCTGAGGTTATTTAGTATATGATAAAAGGGAGAGATTAATGAAAATATATTGTTGGAACATCTGCTAACTTTTAAAAAATAAAGCCCAAACATTGATACATTACTTATATCTAAAATCACAGACTAGAAGTAATAATTGCTAACTATGAAAACTTTTCTGAACATAAGGAGAAAATGAAAAACAATGATTTTTCCTGAAGTGGCAAAATCAAAGCAAGGTGATTGAATAATATTGTAAGAAAGTATAAGGCACTGAGATATTCCAGATTCTCATAAATAAAACTAACAGATAAATGATTACTAGAAGTAAAAATTCTAGACTGTGATATTCTCACAAGTATTAAATTAGTATCAAAATAATTTTATGGACACAATTTTCAAACCATTCAATAGGAAGATGAGAAAACTTGAACACTTTAAAGAATAGCAAAACATTCAATTTTCAATCACAGTAAGACAATTATTCAATCTCACACATAACTAAAGAAATTTAAGCTAAACTGATGCTTTCCACATCAACATTATGGAAATCCAAAATGTTGATATTATCTAATATTGACAAAAATGCAGTTAAATATAAATATAGTCTTGCTAGATGTTTAAATAATGATTTTGTATGAAGTCTTTGGAAATATCTATAAAGATGTAAGATATATATGCTTTCACTCAATAATTCAATTTCTATGACTGTATTCTATAGCTTAGTCTACTCCTTTATAAAAATCTGTGCTTACAGTAATAGCAAAATACACCACGTATTTTACAACAAGCCATATATCCCCCAAAAGTAATGCCACAACAACTAAATCTGTAAAAAGATATAGACTAAGTGACAATTCAGTGATTAGAGGGGAATGTTTTAAAAATGTGGGGGGACTCCAATTATATACCTGAAAATAGCTTGGTCTCATTTCTGCAAACTTTATTTTAAAAAACTCAGTGTGTATATATATGGTCATGCAGAGAAAAGATAAGAAACACCCTATCACCGACCCTATGTCCCTATGACACTTGGGAGTCCTCAGCTACCTCAAATTAATAATTCTAAATTAGGCCAACCAATGACCCAAACTCATCTATCCAAGGAAAACTTACTCAGCTCCAAGGACAGATTACTGACATCTCTTCACTCTCCCACATACGTTTCCCCAATAAGATTCCAGGTGCAATATTAGCAAGTACATTGAATCAGCTATTTATGTCAGAAATAATGAGTGTTACAAATATATAGACACAAGGCCAAGATGTCTAAACAATAATCTACAAGTAGCCAAACTTTTAAGTATTTAAGGAAAGGGAAAAGGAATAAAAGCTATCTGTTACATCAATATATGAATCCTGTTGAGTCTTTCTGGGTAGTTCCAAAAATTCCTAAAAGTCATTTGTGTTCATAGGTGTAAAAGTCTAAGAGGGAAAATCCTTCATGTAACAATGACTGACACAGATTTCAGTGTTAGAAGAAAGCAAAGGATATGTCCAAGTTCGAAGGGAGTGGGAATTAAGAGCGAAGCTGGAGGGATGTCAGCCTATCCTCCATTGACTTCAAATGAGAAGAGTAGGGAAAAAGAGATGCCATCTACGCTTGACTGATTATCATCTCTGGGCTATGTTTACACTACTTTTCTATCTTATCTTCCTGGGTAGCATAAATCTGTATAAACTCATGTGTTCTCGAATAAACAGGTTCTGAAATGCCCCAATTCTCTGCCTACTGATTTGGACCTTAATGCTTGTTCTGGTTATGAAATGTACCATTATCCTCCGTATAAATGGAATGACAAAGCCGATATCCCAGGGCTGCCAAAGAGTGAAATAGTGTGCGGAATGGAAAGAGCATAGCATGATGTTTGCCTCATGTGAGCATGTAGAAGGTTCTTGTATTCTGCCTTCACAGTCATCTACTGAAACGCTGTCATTTAATGCCAGGTTTGCCCAGGTCTTTTAGTTAAACATCTAACACTTGGATAAGTCACCAGTTGGTGTGATCTTTGACTCTGTCCCCTTGGCTTGTTTGGCATCTACCCAGCTCTCATTCTGCACACCGACTTCATTGCTTTCACAGCTGTACAGTGTGAATACCCATGCTAAATGCCCAGCAACTGCTGTTTCCCCAGCTCTGACAGGTGGAGAGATGCAGAACTTGCAGGACGCAGTATTTATAACCCATTTCCTACAACTGACTAAGTAGTTAACCAACCATCCAAGGATGAACATAAGAGGCTGATAAGAACTTATGGCAACAGCTTCTGTGGGTCGATTTCAGAATCCACCGTCTTCTGTGTTTGGCTATACCTTTTGGAGAGACAGGTTATGGGTAAATGGGATAATCCCCATTGCTGTGTTTGGCCTGCTTTACAAATGGAAGCAATCTGCAGGGAAGAAGCTGCTTGCTTGCTCAAGCTTGGTAAACATAGACCAGGAAATTCATCATCTGTGCTGGGAGATAGATAGTAAAATAGCTAGGAAATACTAACAGTACAAAAATAATATTAATATCTTGAAAATTAAAAAAACAGAATAAGAAAATAAAGAAAAAAATCACTTAATTGTACTCATAAATAATTGAATTAATATATAGTTTACTTGAGTAACCAAAAGAACTTTTCATTGTAGCAAAAGTTGAAGGTGAATTTTAAAGGAGCTGTTGCTAGTTCTAAATCTTCAAGTCAAGGAGATAAATAGAGCCACAATATTGATATTTAAAACCAGATCTCTGCTTTCCTGCTGTTGTTTTGGCAGGATGGCTATCTATCCCTTTGCTGGCAACACCAAACTAATGCAGAGCAGAGCAAAGACCCTGTAATGCTAGAATATGCACCACCACTGCAATTTTCAGACCCTGAAGAGGGTGCAATGGGTTCAAACCACCTTGTTGAAAGATGGCTTTTAGCTGCTATTACAAATGATCAAAGCAGGCAATTCTCAGTTGCCGTGGGTCAGTTCTTTACTACAACTAAGATTATCTATAAAAGAACAGAGCTGGACAAAGTAAGTTCAACTTTGTTATAATTATAACTATGTTATAATTCTTTTATTGCTGAAATTTCATCAGTGCTCAAAATCTGGAAATACTTTGCGACACCAGCTTCTCACTGTGGATACTCTGTCAACAAGCAACTCCAGCAAATTTGCCATTGTGAGGTAGAGAGTACAGAATCAGGAAGGGTGGTGCAGAGGGAAGAGCTGGGCTTTGCAGGCAAAGCTGTGGGCTCAGTGGCCCAGTCTACCTCTCCCCATCATCACTGTAACCATTATCTCACTGGGGAGTCCCTTTGTCTTTAAGCATCAGTTTTGTCATCTGTAAAATGGGGACAATAATCTGAAAGCCATGGAATAGTGGCTCTAGGGAGCTATGCATACTGAATTTTCAATTTATCATTGAGGAGTTAACAGAAATTAACACAACAATAATGGATGAAGGGAGAAATTCATAGTTTGTGGATCAGAAAATTATGAAGATCAATATTGTATTTCAAAGAACTTATCATGCAAGTAGAAGCACATATTTTTATTGTACTTCTAACGTACAAATGTTTATTTTAAATTTAGTAACTATCAGAAAGGTTATTGCAGCAACATTCCTTAAGAAGATTCTTTCTCTCTTGTATTATATGTATATGTACATATATACATACATTTATATAAACATATATATGAACAGACTGCATGCTTTATTAAGAACCCTTGTCACCCCACACAGCAGACACTATCCGAGTTCTCCTTTAAACTGCAATGAGATCACACTCCTATGTTTGTGACATAGCAGGTTGCCATGGAGATGACAGCTTTATCAGCAACTCTGCCTTGCCATGACTTCACAACAAGGTTACTAAGAAGCAGATGGGCTGTGAAGCAGACAAACCCCGTTGTCTAAACATAAGTAGCATTGATAATTAATTAGCAGAAGCAGCAGGGGAAATTATGGAAATGTGTAAAAGGTAACAGGATTTCAATTTATTACTTATATGATAGAGCTATTCCTCTTGCTAGAGACAGATCACCCCCTCCCTTTCTGGGGTTGAAAGGATGTGGAGTATAGCAACTTTTTGTGGCTCTGACTGGTTTGGATATGCTGGACCCTTTGATTTCCAGATTAGCACAAGAAATGAGTTTGTTTTGTTGCAGAAATGTTGCGGAGGTGGAACCTTAACATAATAGCTAGCTAGTACACTGACCTTGCAAAAATAGCAAGGGTTGAACTGACAGCAGATTTTGGGTCATATCCATACTTGTATCATATCATACTTGCAACAACATTCCTTAAGATTCTTAGCTCATTAATTAGTATGCAGAACTTTGAGATGTCTGAATTAATAAATTAATTTTAAAAGGAAGAAATTATATATTCTAAATTGCTTCCTTTGAGAGATGGAAAAATATATGTTCATATATTTAGTGTCTGTAGTCTACCAGGGACAGATTTGAGTTGCACTGTAGCTCTCCATCAGTTATCCCTGCCTTTCGCTGCTGATTGCTCCAATGCATATGAAATGTTGTTCAAGGCTTACCACTCTTTTTAGTGATGAGTACCTAAAAATATGTCTTACACGTGGTCTCAGACACCAGAGACCACAGGGAAATGTATGTACTATGTCCCATCTTTCTAATCAGAGTTCTGTATGTGAAGAATGAAGCATAGCCTTTCCTTGTCTAGTCAAACTCTGGGGTGATTATGCTGTTGTGTCTGCAAGAACTTGTGGGCCTTAGAGAGGACAGCTGGTGCCAGTGGTGGAGTTCTGCTTCACCAGTCATACCTTGTGTGGAATGGGAAGAGGAGGAGGGTAATCAATGCTCAGTAAAGCAAATGAGAGTGCTTCTTAAAACACTCTGTGTACATAGATTGAGAAAAGTTCACTGAGAAAAAAATCAACCCAAAGTGACATTCTCTACTCTTAAAACAAATTACTGCTGACTTGGTGCACAATGACTTCAATCTTGGTCAGTCCTGTTGGGGAATGACGAATTAGTTAAATTGGCCATCCTTCTCCCATTTTAAATTCTACTTGTGCTTTTGTTTTTGTCCTAGGAACTAAACCCAAGACCTCAGGCTTGCTACACAAGCACTATACCAGGGAGTCACATGCCCAGGCTGGACCCTTGTGGTTGTTCTGAAGAAAGCATTGCTCGAGATATTTGTCCTCTTATTTTCTGCCTCAGTCCAACTATTTCATTTATATCATATGTAAAGACATACTTATAGGGCCTGTGGGAAATCTTTGTCATCTGGGTAACACATTGAAAGAATTGTCTTATTATTTTTGAATGATTTTAAGATCTCATTTCTAAAGCTATATTGCTGGGTTCATTCAGTTGATGGAATTATTGAAGGGGTATTGATACCTTCAAGCTACCTGAAATCATACATGTACCTTCATTGTGACTCTTCAGGTCATCAAAAAATTTCAACCATGAAATATAGCCACTTTCAGGATGTTACTCCTTGACCATGGTTTCTTGTCATCTGTTGACTTCTGATATTATTAACCAGTTATATACATCTAAGATAAGACTGTACAGTCTTTAAGTTGGAGTGTTAACTTTATGATTGACACTCTTTGTCACAAACATCTGAAGTTCTAATTGATGGTTTGATGTCTTTGAACAGCTAAAAAAAATAAATGGGAGTCCAATTTAATTATTACTTGATTAATGCACTGTGTTTTGCTATAAAAATACTCCCAGTGATAGGGCACTTGGAAAAATGGATATTCAATAATGAAAAGTTTAGGAATTCATAATCTAGTTTGATGCTTTGAAAAATGAAATAATAATGATGATGATGATAAATGTTTAATATTGGCTTGCTATGTTCCAAGCTGAGCTAATATTTAATTCCATCTCCTCCTCCCATCCCGCACTATTCTGAAAAGAAAGAAAGCTTGGAAGACAGAATTATTTTCCTTGCTGTATGAATGAAAAATGTGTTAGGAGGGCTAGGAGACCTGCTACATTTTACACACTTAATAGTTGACGAGAAGAGTTTGTGTGACTTATAGATGAAATTACAATCTTAATTATTCTGAAACTCCAGCTAGTTGTTCATCCCTGCAGTATTATTCATTTTTCCCACTGTGTTTTAGTATTTCTTTGTTAGGAAAAAATGAGAGATTATTAGTCTCTTTGTTTCATATATGATACAAACTGCTAGGTAGTCTCTGAAGCATGAACCATGGTCCTTTGCAAATAAGTACCACAAGACATAACTCTTGGGCCATGGCATCTGCCAACACGTACTTCCTCATTTGAAACTCAGCATGGATTTTTGCTTTCTCGGTAGAAGATACCAAGGGGAAGATGATGTATAATTACTTGTCTGGTGGGGTTTTAAATTATGTGAAAAACTGTCTATCTAAAGAAGAGTGTAGCCATCCATTTTGTCTCTCAGCCAGTATGTGATAAGAACTTTTGGAAGGGAAAGGAACTTTGAGATGGTTTAAAATGAATGACCGAGAGAGCTGATGATTTATGAACACTATCTGGTTTTCCCTGAGAACATGACTAATTCCCCAAGCCTGCAAACAAAGAAAGCTAAATAAGCAACAAATTCCACAGATGACACTAAAAACACTCCAGAATGAAATAGAATATGTCATATCTGAACCAATTGTCATGTCTTTAACCCTTCCACCTCTTGCTCTACATTAGAATAAAGGAAGTTAAAAAAACACAGACCACATATAGCCTATTAGCTAGATAGTTCTGTTTTTAAGTATATTTGCCTCTCTCTGTGTGGAAACACTGAGGCTCACAATTAACCCTATGCCCTTCAGCTACCAAATATGTTTTGTGTCCTCACTCAGAGAAAACTTTCATTGGATATCATACTAATTGTTTTGCTGGACTTCACCAACATGGAATCTATGGGGCTGCTTTCAGGAAGCCACGTGGGTGCGTAAGGTGGTTAAGGTGGTTCTTCTGGCAAAGATGTCTTCTTGTATGGCTAATTTGATGCAACAACAGGAAAAGAGGAGTTGGAGAGAGTATTGAAATTATAAACAATTTGCAGGCATGTTTCAGCTTTATTACAGCTATGTTGATTTGTTATAAGATTCAAAGAGGTACTGGGAAACAGAAATATAGAAAAAGTGATAATAGGCAGCACATGAAATATCACAAAGAAAATTTTGATTTGTTTTTAAAGAATATCTTTATGGGCATGACATTGGGGTATCTGCTCAGAGGTTCTGCCCTTAGTTTTTCCAAATTGCCATCCCATTGGCAGCAGCTCATGGTAGATGCTCATATGGTATGCATTCTACTCTTTGTGGTTGCAACTAAAGTGGGCATCAGGAACCCTGTGAATGTGACATGATGTGCCATGTTCCTGAAGCTTCTGATGGTCGTCACTGAGCCATGTCCTTGCAGCCTCCTTGTTTTTACTTGAAATGGGAAGATGGGTGAAGGAGACAACACCCTGGCAAGAATCATATTCTGCCCAGACTTCTTCACCTTACATACAAAATGTTATTTAGGTTTCTGAGATGTCAAAAACACTTGCAGAAATGTTTGTAGTTGGCAATTAGAGGTTCTTCCCTACTGTGGAGGCCCAAAAATGTGGGCCCATTTCTGCCTTGTCTGGTGGTCAGAGAGTTGGAGGTTGCTCAAATGGTTGACAAGCATAGTTGCGCGTCCCAACTCAGGATGTCATTGCTTCATGCTTTTAACATTAAAATAGCTCATACAAGAAGGTCCATGCCATCTTGACAGGTAGTCAGGATATGTAAATGTATTTTTGTTTTTCTTTTGTGTCTATGAGGTCACCTGTAAGTGACTGTCTTTAGGATATGTGGTCTAGAGCAGTTACATTGTCTAAACAACAAAATGTTAATGATTGATATCTTAGAGTGTTAAAGTGATTGACTGAGTTGTCCTTTGTATCATAATAATACATTCTTTTGTTACAGTCCCCCACCATTTACATTGGGTATAAAAAGCTATAGAAAAATAAATGCAGGCAATTTTAGTAATCATTGAAATGCCTTCCTGGTACTTTCTATGGTTTCTGCTCTTATTACTTACTTATTATTCTGTACTTATTACTTTCTATAGCCTTCATATTCTTTACTAATATTTCCAAAACCCCACGCCCCTACCCTGGCAAGAGGTGTTTTGGTCAAGGCTAATTCACTACACCCAACCTCAAGAATATACTTGCTAATGTTAAATTAACAAGGAATGTTAAATAGCAGTACCTACTTATTTCTCAGAAATACAAGTTTCCTCCCCCTCTCCCGCATTTCTTCAGTTATTATCACCAATAAGTCCACAGCACTTATGGGACAAGTATCTGCTTTCCTTCAAATCTTCATCTTGCTCAAACCTTCTATTTTATCAAAGCAAGACAGGGTGCATCATTTGATGGTGTGTATATAGTATTTACAGATGTCTGTGCAAGTGCATGGGATATACATACATATATATATAAACACACATATATATGTAAGTGTGTGTGTGTGTTGTTGTAGCTGCTACTGCAGCACTATTCTTCAGCCTAATGTCTTACATACTAAACAAAAATGCTACTCATTTCACTATAATTCTGTTCTCTAGTTTCTAAATAAATAGTTATGAAGAATTATAATTTTAGTAATTTCTTTTATCAATACTTAGTATCTAAATTTTACTATAGCTGACATTTAAACCCCATGTATGCACATATATATCCTTACACTCAACAAAAATCTGTTATGTCTGATATGTCAAACATCTCACTAGCCTTTAAGAATCAAAGGGTAGATATCAGATGAAGCTTTTGTTCTTAATGTCATCTAGGGAAATGGCCATTTATCTCTATAAGAGCATAGAGATGATGATCTTGCTATTCTTTAGTCAGTCTTTAGGACAGATAAAGATGTAGCCTCTAAATTTGATATTTGTGCTTCATTAGCTAGTGGCATTAATATTCTGTAAAAAAATACTAGAAATAGACAATGCAAAATTCTCCTCCAGCTGTACTGAATTAGTGGTGCAGGAGAATTGTCTGTATTCTGTCAATCATGATTTAAATAAACGCTGATTGGCCATTAGCCAGGATGTATAGGTGGGACAACCAGACAGGAAGTAGAGGTGGAGCAAGGAGAATAGGAGAATTCTGGGAAGCAGGAAGCTCTCTCGGCATTCCTGCCTGGACCACCAAAGAAGCAGGATGTGACCTGCCCCGCTGAGAAAGGTACTGAGCCATGTGGCTAACATAGATAGGGATAATGGGTTAATATAAGCTACAAGAGCTAATAAGAAGCCTGAGCTAATGGGCCAATCAGTTTATAACTTATGGAGACTCTCTGTGTGATTTTCTTTGGGACCTAATGACTGTGGGACCTGGTGGGTGGGAGGACAGAAACCAAGCAGGCCCTCATGTTACAAATTAGAACCTTAAGTTTAAAATAAAACCCCAATTAATTATTTTACAAATGAAAGTTGGAAAAGCACTTAGAAGCACTTAAAAGATTTTACTTCCAATGACAAAGTACAAAGACAGGAAAAGGCTCCCAATTTAGAAACTACCCATTATGACAAGTGGGGTGTCAAGAATGGAGACAAAGTAGGGAATCTGTACACATTGTGTGTGTGTGAGAGAGAGAGTGGTGGAGAGGGAGAAACAGAGACAGAAGACAGACACACAGAGAGAGACAGCGACACACACACACACACACACACACACACACACACACACATATATATATATATAGAGAGAGAGAGAGAGGAGAGGAGAATCCTATCCAGACAGAACTACAGAAATATTCCTACATGAAGTTTTCAGTACTCTATAGATCTCAACATCAAGGTTCTTTCTATTGACCAAGAGGCATGTCTGGATCCCATCTCCTACCCAAGGTGTTCTCAGACTATCCTAAATGTCAAGTACATGACCTCAGCTTTCATCCGTAACCTGACCACCAGCTTTGATAAAGGGAGTCTTTTTGACATTTCCTCACAGGAGTGTCACAAGCTTAGGAAGCTTAGTGAGAGAGAAGTTCTCGGGATTATATGAAGCAAAAACCTGACACAAGCTACAATCTCAGAGGGGAGGGGGCCTCAGTTGAGAAATGCCTCCATAGCACTGGCTTGTAGTCAAGCCTATAGGACATTTTCTTAAATAGTGATTGATGGGAGTGGGGCAGCCTATTGTGAATTATGCCACCCCTGGGCTGGTGGTACAAGAGAGCAAGGCTGAGCAACACTGATGAGCAAGTCAGTAAGCAACACTCCTCCTTGTCCTCCAGGTGTCTGCCTTGTTTGTGTTCCTGCAATGATTTTCTTCAAAGATTAACTATGATGTGGAAGTATAAGTCAAATCTGCTCTCCCCAAGTTTTCTTGCTCATGGCGTTTTATCACAGCAATAGTAACCATGATAGAAACAATGATAGTAATGATGATGTGTATGTCTATCATGCTTGGCCCTCATCTATCTGCTTCATCAGGAAGCACATGTGTTTCAGGGTTATAGCCATGTACTTGAAAGCTCACAAATGCAATGATGCATCCAAACAGGTACACAGTGAACATACATGCAATCTAGGTGAAAAATAACCTTCATACTCCACGTGAATAATCACGGGTTGTTACAGCTCAGACCTGTTGGCTCGGGTCTATAATCTAGGGTACTCAAAAGGCTGGTTCAGGTGGATCTCAAGTATTCTCCTGTATGGAATGCAGAGTAAGATCAATGACAGTTTGGCATGAAACCTTAGAGTCAACGTCAGTATGGTTCAGGGTGGGGGAAAATATCATTATAGAGTCCAGATTGTCCGTGGCAGTTTCTATTTCATAGGAAGCATGTGGTGTCAGTTCCTTCCCACATACTGGTTATATACTTTGTAGCTGACACAAAATCACACAAAAGGAAAGATTTCAGTCCTTCACTCACGACCATCCAAATTTTTGCCTGAGCATAGCTTTCTGTTCCATCCCCTACCATAACTACAGATTGATGCCATAGATGAAACTTAAAGAACCTCAGACTTTCTTCCCACTCTGTACTATAACTTTGATTTTTTTTTAATCAGGAGTTTCTTTCACACAAGATTTACTAATTAGTTACCTCAACACTTTGTTTTCAAAAGCTACAAGATATGTTATCTATTATAGCATCCATTTCTTGGCTGTGTCATTTTTTAATTTCTTGGAGAGATAAAAATTAGAGGATAGATATTCTCCAAACTCTCTGCCAAGCTCTATAAAATTATTTTTCTTTCAGAACAAATACTTTACATCATGTGATAATAATTATCTCTAAGGACATTTTTAATGGTATAATATAAAAACTTTATGAGAATCTGAAATGTGACAATATTTTTTAATGTGGACTTAAACAGAAAATAACTTTCCAATGTACAAAATTTTTAAAAATCCTTGATTGGTGCAGGGGAGCAGAGAGAATGCTGATTGTGTCAGTGAAAAAATAAACAAGCAGGGAGGAAAAAGATCAGGCAGTGCCCCCTGGGGAATAGAGAGAGGTGAGCTGCAACCCAAAAACAGAGAGAATACTGGAGAAAAGCAACGGCTGAAGAAGAAGTTTTAGTAAGAGTTAGGTCCTAATGATCACAGGATGAACAAGTGTTTACCTGTGTTCCAATACCAAACCGATGCTGATTGCTCAGGTAAGATTTATTAAAAGAAATGTCGGTGGCTCTGCAGAGTAAATATTTTACAAAGATCTACAGTTACTAAAACCTGACTACCTTTATAGGATTTCTGGATAACTGATACTGCTTTTGAGAAGAAAAATACACATTTGAAGGTAGGAAAAATTGTTTCAGGAAAAGGGAAACAAAAAAGAAATTCTAGAACTCTGGACAAAAAAAAAACAAGCAATTAGCAAATAAACAATAACATTAACAAAAAATATGGAAAACAGAAAACAGTTTACCATTTAAAGGCTAAAGAGACACTGGAAAAAGTGCTTCCAGTGGCTGAAGCTCCATTCTTCCTGCTTCCCCACCAAATAGCTGTCTTCCATCCCTGGGATTCATTCAATGGTCTGCTAACAAGTGCCTCTCACCAGTGTTGCTCTCTATGAGTAAACACACCTCCCACACAGCCAGAGCACTGTGTCTCAAAGAAAAACAGGCTTCATATCAAAATTCTCTGTACCTATTCCATTCCACACCTCACTCGCCTTCACTCCCTGGGGTATTATTTAGTCTCCATTAGACACTGTGGGGACAGCAATAAACAAGAACACGCTGTATAACTGCACTCCAGGAGCTTACGCTGTAATGCAAGACCAAGCCCACATCCCTTGATAAGGTGTACTAAGCTCGCCCAATTAGGGACATGTATATGTTGCTAGTTTTCCTCGCCACTTCCCATGGGTGTGGACACTATATTCTCTGAAGATACTGTTTCCAGTGTAATTTCTCTCCTTGTTCTCTTCTGCCTCGCAGATTTACTTTATTCTTCTTCTTACGGTGACACACCTGCCCCCACCCAAGTTCCCCTATGTCCCCCTGACTTTGCTTCCTTTCAGTACACGTCTTTCACCACACACTCCTACTAGTTCAACTCAGTAAGAGTTGTGCACTGTGGTAGAGAAGCCAGCATGCAGAGCACTACCTGATTCACGTTGATGAGCAATTATCATCAGTTGGGTAAAGTAACTAAAAATAATCTTCTATTGTTGGTTTCCAGATAAACCAAAGAGGGTCATTTCAAGATTCGGCCTGAGTAAAGAGACTGTTTTGTTTATCAATACACCCTGTCCAGTGAGAATACTAGGTATTAATACGTATTTATTTTAACTTTTATTTATTGTGTATGTCGTGGGGTGCAAAGATGTGGAAGTCAGAGAATAACTTAGGAAAGTTAGCTCTCCTCTTTTACCATGTGAATTCCAGAGAGCAATCCCAGGTCATTAGGCTTGGTGGTAGTCCCGTTTGCCCTCTGAATCATCTTGCAGGCCAAGGAAATATTTATTGAATAAGAAAATGAAAGAAAAAAGTCAACAGCAACCATAAACAAATACTAAAAATATGCCTATACAAGTACAAGTATTATTAGAACTGATATTGGAAATTAAAGTGCTTTCCCCCAAATAAGAGTCTGGACCTTTGTCACCAGATTATTTAAGAAAAAAGAATATCCGTTCTCCAACCTTTTCTTTCATCCCAATTTTTCTTTTCCTCAAATGGAACAGCAAGGGCACTGGAGTTGAAATCATGAGTCCTTTTTACTTTCACATCTGAATTATGAAATGCCACATCCACCAGGTTCTGCCAGAAAGCCGGCAACATCATCAATATTAATGTTTGGAAGGCCCTGCAGCATGGAAGCGTGATGGTTTAAAGCAGGGACTAATCAGGGACTCCATCTTAGTAAATAAATTCAAAGTCTAATTTGCTTAGTCTTTCATCCACATTTTTAAGGGAAATTATTCTTTTTTAAAAAAGCAAATCAATACAGGCTCTCTGGGAACTGCTGACTTAGTAGGTTTAAGATGGAAATGTTGTTTTCCTCTCTAACAGCCTACTAACTAATCTACCAGCATCACACTGTTCTGATCTAGCAGAGTTATAAGGATATACTTCAAGTACTACTCAGGAAGGATTTAGAAGGCCATTACTGCTGTGTGCAGAGTACTACCTGGCTATTACAGGGACATAGAGTACAAATGGGCCAGACTTTTGTCAATGGGTTTATAAGTCAGGTAAGGGAAGCAGTCATAGATAGCTGGCATTCAAAGAATAAAAACAACAGTAAATGATCTGCCAGATCCCGTGCTACAGGCTACTATCAACACACAATTTCCAGTCCTGTGAGTTTCTTTAGTCTTTCTTTGACCTCCTCTTAAACTCCATGTAGACACATTATAGGTTTTATATGTATTATGATATTTACTCTGCAAAGCAATTCTGAGAGGTTCATAACATACGATCATTTTACAGACAAGGGAGCGTGATTCACTAAAGTCAAATGACCAATGCAAGATGCTCTCAGAAATGGTTGAGTGTGCATCCATAGCCCAGTTGTGCCAGATTAGAAACTGTTCTACTATGCTCTCTTCTTGTCAACTGGAACCTACTACCCTTGGCTTTGTATTTTCTCATTACCCTTAATTTGTGTATGCTGCCCACACTAAGATAAGATGATTTGCTTGGCATCTCTGGAACAATTTTTCTGCAGTGTTTGACTTGCTCATCCATCACCAAGAGCAACACAGCAGATAAGGCATAATACCATAAAGGTTCAAAGTGTGATATCTGATCACAATCATGCTGAGATTCTAATCACTGACCCATCCTTCTGCAAACATATGACCTCTGTCATGTTCCCTTTTCTGCACCCATTCATTCATAAATTGGAGGATAGAGAATTTATGAATTTCACTAACTAACTTTGTTGTCCAATACTATGTAGTGTGTGTTCCTCTGAGGTTTATGAATGGCCATTTCAAGGTGTGTGACCTACAAAGTTACTATACTGAAAAGATAATTTGTGGAAGATGTACTAAATGACAAATTATCTGGCCCATTAGAAGATAGATTAATTTAATTATATAGATGGATAAGTTTATGTGAATGCCAACAATCTTCCAATTTTCAGATGAATAAACTGAAGTCCCCTAAGGATAAAATAACTTTCCACAAAAGAAGAGTTTAGTAGGGTCTTTTTAGAAGGCTACAGTGTTGATTTTGGAACATAAGCATTTTCTGACAAAATAAATTCTTCTTCACCAATGTTTTAATCACAAAAAAGTAAACTTTAGACAGTCCTTGTTCATTCACTTGCCTGAATTAGCCATTTGTGCACTGTAAATATTCTAATACCTTGTAAAGCCAACAGAGTATCCTTGGCTGGGTCTTGGGATTTATTCTAGCTTAAAATATTTCAAATAAAACCTGCAATGCAAAGTTTTTTTGTGAAATAAATATTTCATCTGTGAATGAAAAATGTAGTTGAAATCATTTCAATAAATATTTGAGTGCCTAATTTTATTCTGGGATTATGCACTGGACAAATAGCATGGCTTCTGCTCTTTGGGCCACAAGAGCTTGGCTTTTAAAAGTTCATTTCATCTTTCTGATTTTTATTTCTTTTTTTTCCAAAGGGTTAGGTTAAGAATAGCAAAACATACTGAGGTTTTCCTTGTTTCTAGAAGGTCCTTTGGGAAACACAATTTTTCTCTTAAATTTAAGCCTCCATCTTCCCCATTATTTTCTATCAAATGAAATTATTGCCTTCCTATTAACTAGGACTGTTGACAGTGTATGAGCTTCTATAGGGATAGCATATGGAAACAGTCTTGCCTAGACACTCATTCAAACATATTATTTATTGATGACTCAGAATGTTTATATAAGTGGTAAAATATTTACATAATTTAGGGTGCTCTGTTCCTCATCGATACCCTTTAGAGTAAGTTTAATAATAATTTTTCTATCACTCATAACAGGGTTTTTACGTGGACAATACATATAATCATTAGAAATATTTTACAAAAAGTACATGCTGGTATCCCCATTTTATCTACAAGGAAAGAGAAGCATAGGCTATGTGAATATATCCAAAGTTACATGAATATACTTGGAAGAACTGACATTTGAACTCAGGCCTTCATAACTAGATCTTTATATCTTTCTAGTTCCTAGGAGCCTTTTCTGTAGAAAGAAGTGGTTTTAAAAATCCTCATTGAAATGCTGAATGTCAAAACAGTGAAAAACCATCAAAAATGTCATACTGCAAAATAAACTGGAAAATCTTAGCAGCCAGACTTTGGAAGAACTTTTAAAGCAAATCACTTGTGCCAAGGTCAACGTAGGCTTGGGAATGACCCTGAAGCAGGTTGTAGAGACCAAACCAAATGTGCATTGTGAATTCTGAGAAGGTTTAGAGCACAATTCTATTGCTTTAGAAAAGGAAATCAAATATTTAGCCTTAATTTATCTAATAAAGCAATCCAAGATTTGTTTTCCTTCCTGAAACTGTTAGAGAGGAAAAAGGAATTAAAAAAAATCAGTGTCATGGGGGCACCTGCGCAAAACTTCCAATTTTTATCAAAATGCAGTGCCTTTGTTTAGAAAGGTACACTGGAACACCAAATGTTATTGGCTCTGTGCATTTCTCTAAATGCATTCAGAATTTCATTTGACATCTGAATCCATAGGTTTAGTGCTCACAACATCATGTATGTACAGACACATCCATGAGAAACCATGCATGCTATACCAACATGGAAAATATCAGAGCTGTATAAAGGAATTCATTGTTCATTCTGTACCTCTGCTTTTTCTGTGTGTTCCACAGACACCCTTGCCATTACCCACGGGATCTTGTTTGAGGTACAGATCTTCAGGGCTTACTCTAAATCTGCCCTCTCAGAATCTGCATTTTAACCACAGAGCTCCTGGGCATTGACAGACACAGTCAAGTTCGGAATGGTCTGGTCTGGTGCTACAGCAGAGCTTTGGGAGATACCAGCAAATTCAACCACATGTTAATATTGCTAAAGTTTGGCAGCCAGGCTTGAATATCACAATACTAGTCTAAGCTAGAGTTCTTCAGCCTTCTCTTTGGATGCATTGGGAACTCATCATATCACTCAGCAGACACGTGTGTCCGCTGATAGTTTAATCTGTAGTATTATGGTATGTTTATATATTTCAGTTGGTCTGATTGATTAGCCTCTTCCAATCATGGATATTACAATCTATCTTTATTGATCTTCCCAACTGAGGGATAAAGATTGGGAGAGGAGTGATGAAAGTACATGTACAAACAAATCTATCTTGATCATTATTTCTTATTTTGTGTATTTTATTATTATTATTGTTGTTGTTGTTGTTGTTTGAGATAATGTTTCTTTTTGTTACCCTGGCTATCCTGGAACTCACTCTAGACCAGGCTACCCTCAGACTCACAAAGATCCACCTTTCTCTGCCTTCTGAGTGCTGGAATTAAAGGTGTGTGCCACCAAGCCTGGAACATCATTCTGTGTATTTTTTCCCTGAGGGAAAACTATTTTTTCATTTTACCGCTAGTTATATGAATATAACCAAGGCTATAATCTTTGCTCCTGAATTGATAATAAAATTGTATACTCTGTAGCCGTGTTGGAGAACTGTACATAAAGGAATCTAATCTCTACTGGAGCAGGCACTGATCCAGCAGAGGTTTTGATCGCTCCTTATGCCAACACTTACATCTGGATTGTGAACACAACCACAGTGGGCAAACTGTGTGGTGGAGGGAGGCATTAAATGCTTTGTGTTTGGTTCCTGTGGCTTTTGTTTCATTTAGGCCTTCTCCCTATGAACATCAGTTCACAGAAGCTAGGGATATGACATTCAAAGAGTAATTCAGCTAGATTCACAGAATTTCTCTTCACCTTTAGGTCACAATTGAAATTGAGTTTTAATGTGAAATTTGCCTCGGGCTCAGCAGATGCTTCCCGACATCACAAGCAACAGTTTGCCTTCTGTACTTTCACATGGTTGGTCATAATTAAGTATAAAGTTTCAAGGGGCTAGCATCATGCCCAAACCTGCTCTTTCCTGTTCTGTTTTATCTACTTATGTAATGTGATTCTGCCACACACAACTTTGCTGCATTCATGCGTGCTTATGATAAGAGGTGAATATAGATTATGTGAGGGAAACATCCATGCCAAATCATGTGTTGGTTGATTTTTATGTTATTAAGAATAAATTCTTGCAAACATTTGGATGCAAAGGTAAATGAATAGTATACTGGATTTATTTACTCAGGTGTTGGCCCCAAGTTTAAATCATCCTGTAGCTGTGCTCCCAGCCATTCTGAACATCAATATTAATGTCCCCAGCTTGGGGCTGCTGCTAGTAGAGGTGGCATTTCACAATTCATATGTAAAAATTAAAAGTCAAGTGCTAGAGGGGCTAGAGAGTACAGAATCTATCCACCCAGTCATGGATTGAAAACTCGGTCTTTATGGGCCTGCGTTAGCAAGAGACCTTAGCATTAACAGGTAAATAATGGGTGTCCAGAAATCCACGTTTCTGCCCTCCTGACCGTAAAGATCTATAAAAGGAAAGGATGGTTCTTGGAATATTTCACTTCAAAGTTGATGGGAAGGTTCTGACTCTGGGATTCCTCAGATTACCAACCTGTGCCCAACGTACAAAAGCTCCAGAAAACCAACAGGTGTGAGAGAAGAGTGCACACTCCAGTCAGCAGGAAGCCTGTGTCCAAAGATCTGCCTTTCATCCCTATAGCAGGCAACTCTGGGGTCCTACTCATCATCAAGTAGGCAAGGTTTTATTCCCATGACTGTAAAGAAACAATAACAAAAATCCCTATTTTTCTTAATATTTACATTTTAGGGAACCTGGATCTCCAATGATCTTTAGAGGCAAAGATTAATCCTTTAACATCTTTCATCTTCTTTCCTTCCTTTTTTCCTTCCTTCCTTCCTTTCTGCCTCTCTTCTTCCTTTTTCCCTTCTTCCCTCCCTCCTTCCTTCCCTCCTTCTTTCCTTCCTTCTTTCTTCCTCCACATTTGCACAATAAACTGTTGTAAAGAGTGAAGAGAAGTTTCAGCTAACTATAAATGAAAACAAAGGCTGACTAAGTGAAATGAAAACTAGATTATCTTTTCCTGCCTGATACTATTTTATGGTCAGAATAAATATAGCTGAAGTAAAATGGCAGGATTTCCCCCCATCTACTCCCTCATCTCTTCAGGCACATTTTTATGTGTTTATTTTGGTTTGGGAATTTGTTTTAATATGTGGAAATCTCTGGTACAAAAGAGAAGATGGCTTTCTTGTCAATTTTTCTTGGCTTCTTCCTTTCATGATGTAAGATGTTCTATTTCAAAACCACGGTCACTTTCTAAAGACACCCACAGTCAACACTGGCCTGTAATTATTTGCTAGAGAATTGGGTATGTAAGAATGTGAGTTCCTTGCATACCCTCACTTTAAATGAGATTTCTTTTTCTATGGAATGACAAGTGTTTCAATAATGTATTTTATTCATTTTTCTCAAAATAGGTAAGTGCTTCATGTTTGCTATTCACTTTATTCTGGTAATTTTTGTCCTAATCATTTACTAAAGTGGTTTTCCTAAAGAACCAAGGCACACATTGCCTTTGAAAGGAATTTATTTTTTTCTTTGTCTTCGGTTTTATTTATTTGAAAACATGGTACAAATGTACATTTTATTCCTCAGGACTCCAAAGTCTTAACTTCCTTGTTAGGCAACACATTTATGGACAATTTTTTTTGTAATTTACAATAATTCCAAATCTTAAAACTGTGAAATAAAATAGGGAAAGAGGGAAGAGGCCTCCCGTTAGCTGTTGCGGGTCTGGAAAGAGTTTCGCTTTGCTTTAGTTGTGCTGTATTTACCAAGGAGGTTGCTCAGTTAAGAGAACACTCTCCAGGTGTGTTTTCAGCCTCCAGTGAAGGAGAGGCCAGTGATCCTGGCAGTTTCAATTGCTGCAGGCAGTGTTTGCACTAAACAAAGGAAGGCAAGAAGACCAGTCTTGGGAAGCATTGCAAATATCCCTGTGGCTCAGAGGGGCAAGGAGATATCTGTGGCTGGGGGGAAAGGTCTCTGAAATAAGATGGACAAAAGAATTTATGAAGCTTAGGAAGATAAAAGCGAGTGTAGGGATAGGGAGAGGAGACATGGAGGCTGTGAGTTCAAGCTTAGATTTATAATTGATATACAGACAGCTCAGTATTCCTGTAGAGAAGAAGTTCTTTTATTCTTTGTGCCAATGACAAAGTAATTGCAGACTTCAAATATTTCTAGGTCTGCTACTCCCTCCTCTTGAATCCTGGCCTCGCTTCCACCACTCACCCTGCCCTATCTTCAGTAGATTCTTAGTCCTCGGGCTGCAAAACAGATAGTTAACCACCCATCTCCTCTTCCACAGTTAAGGCAGAGGAATGCATTCTGGAGAGTCTTGCAAAGAGAGGGGAAGGAAGTAAGCAAGGCCATGGTAATTCAGATTATTCTGCGTAATTGTATAGTTTCTCTTTCCTTTATTTGATAAACTTGTGTTTGAATAATGTAGAAGACACTGTTGCCATTATGTGATAACCCCAAACACACTTTGTCCTGGTTTCAGCGGATTAACTGTCTATCAGAAAAGGCAGTAAAAGGTTTATTTGACTCTGTGGGTGCATTTTCCTTCCATGTGTTGTAAGGCAGTGGGAATATACTGGTCTCCTGAGTTCAGTTGTTTAAATAATGTTCTCTGGCTTTCCATGCTAGGCATCAAGGAGCATCATAGAGAGATGCCACCTTGGGGACCTCTTTAGTATTGCTGCCATTTTACTTCACTATGAATAGCCATCCTTTCCATAGCCTCCCAAAGGCATCTTCCACTGCTGTACCAGCAGTTAAAGGGCTGGCTATGTTTCGGCGAAATATGGGGCAGTTCAATCATCCATGGAAACAGCAGGGAAACTGGAGAAACCTTGCCATAGATTTCTTGACTTTGAAAGATTAAATAGAAATGGACTTCAGTGATACAGCTGGATTCTGAAACTAATGGGCACATGTTCTTCATCAGGCAGTCTGATTTCTGGTCCATATAGAAGTACATCACAATTCACATTAAAACCCACTCGGCAGGAAGAGTAAAAGCAGCAAAAGAGAGTGTGGTGGCGGAGAGATAAACGTGAAGGAATTGCCTTGCTGAGATTGTGGCCTCTCCACTTGGGGGTGGGGATGACAACATAAAACACTTCTTCCTTGTGATAAAAGATCAGATGTGCTTGCACTGTTGTCTTGCATGATTGTAATTCCAAGAGCAGTGTGAATTATTCAAGACTTGGGTGCTAGACCCAAGCAAGAATGGAAGAGACTGTCTAACACAGGGTTCTAGAGCCAGGAAGACTTAATTTAAAAACCTAGCCTCAATATTTATACATTTGATCATTTGGAAAAGTTTCATAACCTCTTTTCATATCAATTTTCCCTCCCGTAAGCAGAAATAAACATAATCTTGGCACAGTTATTATCAATATCATGGGATGCCTAACAGTCTGTTTTATGGTTTTTGCATATTTATTTAATCATTGCTCAAAAATAGCAGCTGTAATGAGCTACAGGTTGCCCCATCTTTTCTTGTATTTAGCTGAAAATCATCAAAATTATAGAAAACAAAAACAAAACAAAGCAAAATTTATCTTAAGCTTTATCACTTTACTGCAATATTCAACAACAGAGGGACAAAAGGCACCAATTCTCATCTCTTTTAAAGATAGTGAGTTTTGAACTTGATTCTTGATGCTGTTCACTACAGAAATGACAACTGTAGTTCAACCAACTGCTCAGCGAATCTGAGAATTTCCCAGGAACGCGGTTCCCAGATCAGATCCCTCCTTCCTATGTGTTTCCCAAGGATAAGCATCACACTTGTCACAGGCAAAGCAAGATGCACATCTCAGAACTCTTCAGTGCTCTAACTGAGGCTGTGTGAATGACACCATTTCATTTTAAATCTTGAACCTTTCTTAAAATAATGTAACAGGCCCCCAGATCTTAGCACAACTGACATCATGATGGAAGGACCATCAGGCCTTGGAATCCGGTGCAGAGACAGCAGCTGCCAAATGAGAACAAAGACCTAATCCACCAAAGAACTTTCCCAGAAGGGTAAGTACCAAAATGAACTACCCTTGTTTTTTGGCTTCTATAGCTCAACTTCTGGATAACAGTACCAGCTAGCAGGGGTATGTCAACCCAGGATGTGGTTTTTGTACTTAAAAGCCCACCATGAGAAAGGCTCATGACTGCACTAGGTTTCCAAATACCCAACGTAATTGCAGACTGGCTACTAAGGAGTTTTTTATTGGCTTGAACCCATGTTTTAGTAGTTTTCACTGGTGGATACCTCACAACATTTCAGTTTCTATATTTTTGTAAAAAGGAATAACCATGGAAATAGTAGGAATCTCTGAAGATAAAATACACATTTAATGAGTCGAGAAATAAAAGTCATGTAAAGGCAAATTCAACATGACACTTTGCAAATGTTCACCGTACTTTGGAGAATTCTGCAAAATAACACAAACATTAATAGTTTTTATGTTGGGTTTCCATGACAGCAGGATTGCTATAGAGATAACATGGTGATTAGGTAGGATGCCAGGGTCTCAGGGACCCTCTGCTTCATCTTACCTATAGATAGAAATTCTTTCTTTTTCAAATGTTTTATGTATTAGATTCTAATTATACTTTGTCTATTATAATGGAGCTCTGCTGTTAAAATGACTCATGAGAATAAACTCTGAGATTCATAATGTGAAGAAGGGTTGATGCATTAACTTTTTTCTATCACTCAAAATGTACTTGTCACAAAATTTATAATGGCTTAGTTTCCATAATGTGTTAAAGCTACTATAATGTTTGTGTGTTAAATTCTCTACACTTTGTAGCATATGTCTTGTTTCCCAAGAAATCCCATACTTAGTCTATGTAGAAAGAAAAAATTCTATCATATGGAAGCATGAATTCCTTAAAAGTAAATATGGCAACCTACAGTGTGTGTGAATGTGTGTGTGATGTGTGTTTGCATGTGTGTATGAATGTATGTATGTGCATGCGTGTGAGTGTGTGTGTGTGTACATGGGCTTTTACCAAGCTGAAAAAGAGATGACCAAATTCAGACATAAAACACACAGCTCTTTGTCTTCACAAAAATATGCTTTTTAAAACATTTGTTTTAACTTTAATTTTATTGCAGCTTAGGTAATTTGATCCTTAAAACTATATTTGAAAATACCAGTTTCCCTCAATATCATTGTAAAGATCCAAACATGAATTTCTCTTTGTGCAGTCAGTAATTCAAGCATCCATCCAATAATCATGGCCAAGCTCTGGTTCTGTAGTAGAGACTGAAAAATAGAGTAATGTGCAGGCCTGCAACATTGCAGTCATTGTAACAAGGGTGCATTTCAGGAGTCACAGTTTGTGGGCTTTGAGGCCAGACTCGTCATCATGTGATTCCACTTTTAGGATTGATAAATTTATGACCTGAGAGAGAAAAATATTCTCATGAAGTCTATTTTCCCAGACGTGCAATGGGATTGTTCAGACACGTTTTCCATATAGTTACAATGATTAGATGTACATGTTCAATGATTATCACATTGCCTGGCACAAAATGACTAAGCACTGACTGGGGAGGATTGTATTTCCTTTGGAAGACAGCTCAAGGCCATGAAATACAACTGTGTCTCTGATCCAAGCCCATGAGAGAGTACCCAGGTGGCAGTGCATTTCTGAAACTGTGTTTTTCTAAAATGCTCCCAAAGCGATCTCCATTGCTCTCAACTTCTCAGTGAAAACTGTGTTGTCTCCAAGCATAATCTAAATTAATAAAACTCTAACTCGGTTTAGAAACATACTTCGTATAAATTGGCCTTCGTTTTGGAGGCAAATACTGTGAGAACCCAGGTGTCAAATATAGAGGGTCCCACAATGTACCACAAACATGCTTTCTACAAGTGATAATCTGAAAGATTAATTATAAATTATTCTTTCCTCAGTGCAGGAGCAATTCTCCAAGAGTCACTTGGGAAACTTAGGCCACCAACAGAAAGATATAGACTAGCACAGTGAAGCACTAATGACTGAGCGGTACTCTGACTTATTAATGCAATTTCCAGAAAAGCCTTTCTCAGTATGAGGATTATGGATAGCAAACAAGCAAAATTTGGCTGCGTAATGTCTGCTCGTGCTACATAATTTTAACACTTGATCTTAAAAAGCTGCGAGCACATTTGGCTTTATGTTTGGCTTCATCTGGTGTATTAGTTTTCTCTCATTGCTGTAACAATTGCAATAAACAGTGACTTAGAGCAATATACATTTGCTGTCTTAGAGTTCTCTATGTATGAGGCCACACGGGACTGAGAAGGCTAGACTGGGGAGTGAACAAGGTTGAACGTCTTTCTGGAAACTCCAGGGAGTATTTGTTGCCTTTTCTTGGATTTTTTTCACTCTGTGCTGGCTCTTGAATTTGCATCTATGAGTTTAAGACCAGCATTGCTGCATATCCCTAATCATTCTTTTATCAGTTTTCAACTCAATCGGCAGAAAATTATATCTAGGAACTGATATAATTAGATTGGCTACCAATTGTATCCAAATGAAGATGTTCTTTCCACTTTGAAGCTCTGAATAATAAAATCATATTTTATAAGTCACTTTTTTCATTCTTTGTTTTCTTTTTATAAAAATTAGATTCTTTTCTCATACAGTCTGTTCTGGATATGGTTTCCCCTAGTTTATCTACTCCTACAACATCTTACCTACCTCTCCTCCTGTCCCCATCAGATCTCCCTTCCTGTCTTTCACTCAAAGAGAATAGGTTTCTAAGAGATAACAACCAAACAAGACAAAATAAAATATAAAAGATGAAGCCAAAGCTTCATAATGAATATGGACGCAGAACTCAGTAGGAGGCAAAGCTTACCAAGAACAGGCACGAGAGTCAGAAACCTGCTTATTCTTGCAATCAGGACTCCCCCAGATATATTGATATTAGCTTAGTCTCTTTATAAGATTCCTGACTGTAAAGTCATATTTAATCATGTAAAGTAAAATATTAGCAATTGAGGAATGTGTTTTTAAGGCTAGGAATTATCTCAGGATCTTGAAGATTCTGTCACTGTCTCACATCTACAACACTTTATTCTAGGCTTTGGAACAGGCCTGTCTTACCTATTGTAGTTACTCTTTGGGACAATGGGACTATTACAGGTGGTATCAAAACATGTATGGCTACATCTGCCCCTTTGTGTACAGACTATAAGATGCTAAGGTCTCAGAAACTTCTCTTCTCTGTACACTTGTTGAACCTTTCCTCAGTCTTTAAAATAGTCAGTTGAACTAAATAATAAAATGACCTAAATAATGACACAGATATTCATCTCACTCAAAGGTGTAGATGAACCTCAGTCTACAGAGACAAAATTTGCACACAGCTCCTTGATAAGTGAGGAAAACTCATGTTTTAAAGCAAATTAAAGACACAATTTAGGGGACATAACAGAAAGAAAGATACGATTTAGATTTCTGGGATCCCTTAGTCTTCCATTCTCTGCACAGGGGACTGCTCATATTCACATCATGTCCCTTTCACACCTGTATGACACATTGGGTGAGGCCAGAGGGCAGTCATCAGGATTTCATTAATGTCTCTTCAGATTTGCATATAATGTGAGGAATACCAAATGGTTATTTGAGAGGACAGATGTTGGAGAATAGACAAAGGGGAAGGATACTATAACTCTCTCTCTTTCTTTCTTTCCCTCTCTCTCTCTCTCTCTCTTTCTCTCTTTCTCTCTCTCTCTCTCTCTCTCTATATATATATATATATATACATATATACTTTATTTAAATAATGTGACATTTACTTCTGAAGAACCATAACTGAGCCTGTGAGTGGAAGGCACACAGATGTGCAATATGAGAAGAAGCTTCAGAATATTTGAAGCAAAATAAAAAGAGTTGCTTGTGCAGGTGTTGATTCTGTAGGTCTAACCAGGTGGCAGTGAGGCAAAGATAATGGAGATGCAATGATGCTTCTATTTGTCAAAATCAATAGCACTAAAGTTTCTTTGAATCTGATTAGTATATAGTCATACCCCTCCTGTTTCTTAATTCCACTAAGAAGAGTAACCTGACAATTATGTACCATGTTTGGTTTACATTCTATCTAAAGAAGGATTTCTCATAAACAAAAGGACACAGGTACTGAGGCACACAAAATTTCCTAAATACCCTAAGGGAAGAGTGAGCCTTCCATCACATTTTATATCAGGAAATGGACTAGATCCCAGACCTTTATTTCTGAACTTCATTGGCAGAATTCCAGGGTTGTTCTGAGTTCATCAGGAACTGATAGATAGGAGAGGGTGTGAGAAAGGAGTTGATAGCAGGGAAACAGGATTGGCTGCACTTAGTCCTTGCATCCTGCTTTCAGTGTCACAAACGTTGTGTCTTATGGTTTCCACTAATGTGAAAAGGCACCATGACCATGGAAAACCTTAACCAGGAAAACACTTGATTGGGGCTGGCTTACAGTTTCAGAGGTTTAGTCCATTATCATGGCAAGAGGCAAGGCAGCATGCAGGCAGGCATGGTGCTGGTGAAGGAGCTTAGAATTCTTCATTTTTTTCTTTTTTTCATTTTGAGACAGAGTTTTCTGTGTAGCTTTGGAGCCTGTCCTGGAACTAGCTCTGTAGACCATGCTGGCCTCGAACTCAAAGAGATCTGCCTGCCCTGTTTCCTGAGCTATGGGAATAAAGGCGTATGCTATCACCACCTGGCTAGTTTATGAAGGCAACGGCAGGATATTTTGTGCCACACTGACTATAGCTTGAGCGTATGAGACCTCAAGGGCTGCCCCACAGAGACACTTCCTCCAACAAGGCCACGTGCACTCCAACAAAGCCACACCCACTCCAAGGCCAAACCTCCTAATAGTGCCACTCCCTATGGGTGCATTCAAATACAAGAGTCTTTGGGGGCCATTCCTACTGGAACTACAACATTCCACTTCAGACTCCTCATGAATTGTCTTCAAAGGTGGTCAAAAAAAAAAAACTCCTCAAAAATGACTATATAAATATTAAGAAAAAGAAAGGGACTGGGGTCAGAGATATAACCAGATACAAAGATTTCCATTGAAGCCATGTAAATCATGCTCTCTCATACTTCAGTGCTGTTTTTTTCTGCGTGAGAAATTACAACCTGTGTAATTTTTCATGTGTCTTCATGTCTTGGCTTTCCAGAACGGGTGCAGCTTCCTAGCATGGTCTCAAGGAGTGGGAACTCATGTATTTTTTAACATTTGATCCACAATTGTGCTGCATTTCAAGGAACTCCACAGACATGCCTTGTGGAACCCTGAGGCTTTATGCAACTCAAATAAAAACCTGCTGTTCCAGAATACACTGCCTTTAGCTAAATTCATTCGAACAATTCCTTAGCGAATGGTACAAACAAACTTCTGCAACTTTTTAAAGTAAAAACTTTACAAAAGACAGGCAGACTGGAGGGAAGGGGATACTTGCAACTAATCACAACAAAAGAAAATCTTCCTAATACATAATGAATTCTAAGTCGTTGATTAGTGCAGACCTCAAAACGCAACAGTTACATGGACAAAGAGACTTAAGTGTACAACTAACAAATAAGAAAACTACAAATCTTATTAAAGTAAACGCAAAGGTTCTAAAGATCATTTTAAACTGGCTAATTAGGAAAATCCAGAAGTGTGTTGATGTCATCTTGGTGAGTTTCTGGAAACGGGCTCCAGCATAGAATCTTGCATGCTTTCTTGTTGAAGATTACTTGGAGAGTATCTATTAAATTACAAATGCATATTCCTTGTCACAGCAATCTTAAATTAGAGGATTTAGTCTTTGGATATAAAAGCATGCAAGAAAAGACTCGCGTGCACTTGATCATTGAAGCATTGTTTACCACATCTGTAAGCAAATAAATGCAATATGGAGACTAATTGCAATATGGAAACACATTGAGTAAAGGAATATGCAGGAGTAGTAACAAACCAGAAGCTTTGCATATACTTACAAGCTTGCTAGAAAATCTTGGTGAAAACTTCCTGTGTGATACAGTGTCATGCACCAAAAAAAAAAAAAAAAAAAAGCAACAGATATTTTTTTCTCTTCCCTATTGTTTGTTTGTTTATTGAGGAATAGTGTCTTTCTGTATTGGCCTGTTTGGGCTCAAATTTGCAATTCTTGTACATCAGATTTCTAACTGCAGGTATTTACATCCAGCTTCAAATTTTCTTGATGCAAAGTAAAAATATATAGTTATTTCATAATTGATCTGTTTTATAAGTAGAATGATATGAATAATAATTTCATCTCAGACATTTTTACTTTTTATGTTCATTGGTGCATTTTTTGAATAATAATAGTTTTTTGTTTTGATTGAATCTCTTACAACTAATAAAAATAAAATAATTAAATGGCTAGCATCCTACAAGTTGGGACGATTCAATTTAATAACTACTTACTCATGAAAATGGTCTATTTCTTAATAATAGCATAGTTGAAGCCAATAATCTCTTTGAATATTTGTCATAAATAAAGAACCCCAAGTCCACAAGAAGTGATGTACACGAACGCCTCTGGGTGATTTACATAGAGTACTTTCAAATTTTATTTCTGAACTTTTGTGAAATAAAGAAAAAAGAAAAACGACAAATTCCATGACTATTATCTAACCAAATATAAATTATTGTGTTTTCATAATTGACAATGATTTCTAAGCCAACATGGTGGGGTATGTCTGTGACCCCCAAAACACAGTAAGCTGAGTCGGGGAGAATTCAAGGCCAGCCTGGACTACATAGAGAATTCTAGGCCACTTTGCGTTGGTATTTGATATCCTTTCTCCATAAACAAACACAATTTATAAATTATGTAAAATTACTGTAATAACAAAGACATATTAGTATAGAAACTTATGTTGTGTAACATTTGAAGCCTAGAGAGATGGTTCAGTGTTTGAGAGCACTTGCTGCTCTTGGGAAAAACTGAGTTCTGTTCCAAGTACCATATCAAAAAGCTCACAACCTCTTAAAACTCCAGCTTCAGGGAATCCAATGTCTTTCTCTAACCTCCACGGACACATGTACACACACACACACATACACACACGCACACACACACTAAAAAATCTAAAAATTATTTTGAGAGTCCTCCCTTATTTTTTTCAATATAATCATATAGTAATTGTAGCATTATTTTATAGCAATATATATATATATATATATATATATATATATATATATATATATATATATATAATTGTGAAGCCTGACTCATAATAGATCTCTTCTATTTTAGGTAATAAACATAATTAAGTTTATTGAATCTTCACTGTGAGTTAGGAAGTATTAATTGGATTTTGTATCTGAATAGCAATCTTATGAGCCAGGTACTTAATACCACTTTTATGCAAAGAAGCAAACTGAGGCTTAAAAGTTATCTATAACTTGGCCAAAAGTCCATAGCTGTTAAATAAAGAGAGGAAAAGTTAGTCAGTTACCCAACTCAGAAGCAGTGCACTGCCTCATCATATATAACTACCAGCAAAGAAAATCATGATTATGTCTCTTAAAAATCAATCAAGCAAGTTTGCTTTAAATCAACCAGCAATCCAGCAGAAAACTTTTTATGAACAAATACACGCTTTAAATCTGCATTTTGACCAGTTTTGCAAAGTTATGATGAAGCTAGTGAATGATCAAATGCTAGAGATGGTCGCTTCCCCCCCATGATCATTATATAATTTATTCAGCCAAAGTCTTGAAAGGAGCCCAGTAGTGTGAAGTTCAAGGATGCGCTTTCAGTGGAGCCTGGAGTGCTGTTATCCTCTGTTGAGGAGAGAGAAAGACCCATATTCTTTGGCTACCACGCTCTCAGTTGGCAAGGTCAGTGTTCTATTTTTAAAAGCTGTGCCGGTTGACTTCATTCAGCTGGAGGGCCATCTGAGTAACTGTTTTTCTCCATATATCTCACTTGGTAATCGATTCATCTGGCTCAGTGAAGAGAGTGTTTGTCCTTGTAAAGGTATAGAGTTGTCAAGCTGGGCAGATGCGACTTAAAGCTTTGCAACAAGGAACCATAAAGAAAAATGTGCAATCAACATCTGGCTTAGTTACCTATGAGGAATATGGAGAGGAGAATGAAAGACCATAAAAGGCTTTATAAAGTGATAAAGTTGTTTGTTAGTGCTAGATTGGTGGAGGAAGAAGGAGGTCACAATTTGGGCATGGACAGGGAAACTGAGGAAAGATTGAGAGACAGATGCATTTTAAGAAAGCAAGGCGAAGGAGCCAACAGATATTTTGTGTTAATTTTTAATCCATGTATATTTGATTATTGGTTTTATAACTCACCATATGAAGATACTCAGCTAAAGTATGCAGAGTTGTATAGAGAAAAGACAAGATTTATTTTTATTATTTCTGTTTGATGATATAGGGTATTTTTTGTCAGTGATAGGAATGACTATTAACAATGAATTAAAAACAGTAAAGTGTAGAATGTAGGAAAGAAATAGTATCTGTGATGAAGATGTAAAAGTATGTGAAGACAGGAACATGGGAGAGAAAACTGAAAGCCTACTTTGATCTAGGTTGTGAAGAAACACAAACGCTGCAATTTGGACATTATTATTATGTACACTGAGAAATAGGAAGCCAGGATGTGGATACTGAATGACAGTTGAGATAACTAGAAAGCAATACATTGTAGTATAAAGAGAAGTAGATGGAAAACAGTATTTGAAAGAATAAACTGTAGAGCTTAAGTACGAGAAAGAGAGCAAAGGGTGGAACCGAGGTCATACTGATGCAGGAGACAGGCAGGTAAGCCAGGACTAACCCTGTGATAAGTGGGGTAGGGTCTGGAGAGTAAGGGGATGTCTTTCAACAGGATTGAAGAGCAGCTCCACGCAGAGAGATGACGTGTTAGCCAAGCATAAGAGGAGGACTCATGCTAGGATTAAACTGTAAACCCATTTCACCACGTCAGGAGGTTATACACATAGACATTCAGACTTCAGTGATAAAATTTGCCTGCAATTAACTGGCTTACAGAATTTTCTCTATTTCATGGCTGGATTGTTTCCTTCTTTCAAAATCTTATGTTTCATCAAGCTATTTATAATTTCACCTTGAGAAATAAAATTGAGATTGCCCCCCTCTCTCTCTGGGCATGTGTGTGGAGGGGGTACTAGGGATGAAACCCAAGGTGTCTCTCTTGTAAAATGTGAACTGCACCACTAAGCCATACCCCAGCCCTGCCTTTCATCTGTTTTCTTTAAAGCTATGCTTCATGAAGTAACAAACCCAGTAAAGAGTCTTAAACGAGTCCTCTGAAGTGACAGATAAAAAAAATAAAAACCTTGATAAATGGTCCAAAACTTAGTTTAAAGTCTACTGTAATAATAAGGACATATTAAATGTATGCAGTGTTTGGGAATGCTATTCTTGATAGTAAGGGAGTCTGAAGAAAGTGAACTTGAATTATCAGTTAGACCTGATTTACCTATTGAGTTATGGACCTTGTCTTAGAAGAACTCTACAGTAAATCTTAGGTGAGAAAAAACAAAGGGGGGACTTTTTTTAATGTTGTAAAAGCTAATGCATAAATTCCTAGGTCATGAGGTTATGTCCAAGTCACTATGGACTAAAACAGCTGCCCTCTATGTTCCAAACCAAGGTCACAGGAGCTAGTCGAAGAGAATGTAAACAGTGAAAACAAAAGCATCATTAGCTTTCTCAGTTTGTGATGGAGGCCCAGTCTCAGTGCAGTTGAGGCTACAGAGAAACCCTGTCTTGAGAAGTCAAAAAAAGACAAGATCTCCTGAGTAACTTGGGAACATGGAGAACTTGGGAGAGAGTTGAAGGGGAGGGGAGAGGCAGAGCAGAGAGCAGAAAAATGTAGAGCTCAACAAAAATCAATAAAAAAAAATAACGAAAGCAAAAAACCCAAACAAACAAAAAAGAAAAGCAAAAAAAAAAAGGAAAAAAGAGAAAAGAAAAGAAAAAAAGAAGGGAATCTCTGAAAATGTGTTTGGTTGTTGGCGTTCAACCCTTTCACTTAGGGCTCTACTTCACTTGCTTTCTAATAAGCTTTCTGTTGAAAATTTTCCACCTTGTGGTTGGAAAGCTGGAGGGCAAATGCAAGGTGGTGGCAGCTGCTATCTCAGCTGGATGGCATTCCTTCCCCCTCTGTTGTTCTTTTTTTCCCCTAGCAGATGATGAGACTAAGACTCAACAGAAAGTGAGGTGAAACCCCCAGAGAAGAGACACAACAGCTGTGATCAGTGGGTCCTTCCTTCCTGTGGTGCCGTCTGACTGCAGATCTACTGCAACTTTTAAATACATGTACGCAAACCCACACATACATAGCTATAAATATGCAAAAGTAATGAAGTCATTAGTGGGCACTGCATAGTGTTAGCATTTGGAAGAAACAATTATTGGGTTAGCACTTCAATGTAACAAGCTGCATCTAAATAGCCTAAAATATTACGTATAAACTACACATAAATGATAATGCTAGAATAATGTGCTCAAATAGCACATTTTGCCTCTAGCAGATTACTCTCCAACATATTTATTTCAGATTTTATATTGTGTTGAGGAGAAACAAACCTCCTTGGGCCTCCTATTGCCTAACGTAGAAAACATACTGAAGACTGTGCTCATTTCTGCCCTTCACCTGTTGTGCGGTATTGGTATGTGCCTTCAGCCTACTCAGAAGTAGCTAAATTTCTGTGTTCATGCAGAGATTACAGGAAAAATTATTTCTTCATGCTGGTTGGGTTGGATTTTACTCTCTTCGACTGTACGAACTTCCCACTGATCTCAATAGGAGTAGTGCTTGGGAGAAGGTGGTAAAATTAAGCCTCATAGTTTATGACCACTTGTACTTCTTTTTTTCAATCAAACGGGTCCACATTATATTCTATACCCTTTATCTCACTCGTCCATGCACTACAGTCTAACCGATGTTGGAGGGAATGTGGAAATGGAAAAGATGGGAAAAGCATGAAGCAAATTGAAGATCTAGCCAATGCCTTGCTTTGTGAAGGAGTAGATAATGTTTCCTTTCGTAGGCCAGAGTCTACTATGTGTCTTCATGCTTTGCTCCACTGATAATTGAATGTTTGAGAAATCAGTGTTGCGGCTTTACCTAAGAGTGGCTGACAAGATGCTGCCAAGCTGAAGTTGTCAGGTTTATTTTATATATGAACCTTTCAATCCCACTATATGATATACAACACTGTAAATATTCATCACTCTCTAAAGACTTTCTATTGCTTAGAGAAATAGTCAACAAACTTTTTATGAACCAGTATACAGTTACAAAAGACCTTTTAGATATGAGTTCATTCAAGCTTTTTTTAAACTACATTTTAAAATTCTTCTCTCATTTCATTCTGACAGCAGTTTCCTCTTACTCTAAGCTTCCCACTCCTCCTGCTCCATGTTCCCTTTCCCCCCAATCTACTCCTCCTCTGGTTCCCTCCAAAAAAATTAGAACATACACCCAGAGATGGCCACCAAACACAGCATAAAAAGTTATGATAAGACTAGGCACAAACCCTCAATCTGGGAGTTTCTATGAATTCTGGGTATGGTCTTGAGAGAAGGAAACCATAGTTCACTGTGAAGGGAACACTGGAGATGCTTGTTGAAAGGAACTTCAGTTAGAGCCCTCTGAAACCATCATAATGAGAAGACGTTATGTGAAAAATTAATTTGACATACCTAACTGAGGAAATGTCAGAACACCACACCACGTATATAGATAGCATCAAGTTCCTTTTAAGAGACAGCTTGTAGTTGCAATACACTACAGCTGCCCAGAATCAAGAAAGGACACTGAGGGGCTGGGATTTGCATGAACTTTATAACTGGAACATTGCTGGAGAATTGTAAGCAAGGTCAAGTGGAAAGGAAGAGGGAAATAAGAAGAGGCACAGGGCATGGGAGGCAAGAGTACATGGCCTTGAATGCACAGGTGGAAACTGGACAAATTACAAAAAATGTAATATTTTTACAATTAATATACATAACCTATTTTAACTGAAAAGACCAAGAGTGCTATCACTGGTGAAAGAAAAGATCAAACTTCAAAATAAAAAAAGCTTCTACTAAATGCCTGTTGCTTTGTTGAGAATTCAAAAGTCAGATCATCATAGTAATCTATAAAAGAATTAGGCATGTCTCATACCAAAGCCAAAAGTGATAAATTGGAATTTAGAGTTGATAGATTAGGAAACTAAAATTAAAAGATGTGCAAAAAAAGAAAAATTAATAGGAAGACTGCCTTGAAGATCAATTAAGCTCATAAATCACCAAGAGTAGGTACTCCAACCATATTGGATTAGTTATTTTTAAATATATATTATATTCTCTTAAATTAAAGAATCTCCATTTTCTGGATTAATGCCATTTTCCAGGCAACTGCTTGACATATACCATCCTCTTGACCCAGTCACCACTGTGACATAGTGTTACCCTTGTTTCCAAAGTAGAAAACTGCATTCAGGGCAGGAAGGAACACCTTAATTTGCTAAGGGAGGCAGTTGAGAAATTAAAGGCTGCAAGTAGAGAAAGCCAGGATCGCAGTGACTACTGAGGCCAACACTCTGTCCTAAATCAGAGGAGAGCTAGTAGCACGGTGGAGAGGGAGGCTGTCATGAATCTAACTGTTCAAATATGAAATAAGCTTTGTGAACTATTCACAAAGAAAGGATGAAGAAAATTTCAGGGCAAAAAAAAAAAAAAAAGAAATGTCTGGACATCTAGTCAAAGACAAAGGGAAAGCCTAAACCCAGAATGTGTTTATTCTACAAAAATAAAATTGTATACCATGATTGTCCAATACATAGATTTTTATGTCAGCTCACCTAGGCTCCAGTCTCTGCTCTTTTTTATGAATCGTAGTTAAGTTATTTAACTTTTCTTTTCCTTTGTTTTCCTAAAGAAAATAGATGTAAGTACTAATCACTCTTGCCTTTCAATAGTGCTATAAAATTTAATTATATCTTGCATAAAAAGTACATAACAAAAGCCTTATTAAGATAATGCGCGCTTGGCACATGTAAATCATGATTTACAAACTACAACTGTTCACTTCTCTGATTGTATCAATGCCTGACTTAGAAAACATGCATTAGAAAATAGTTCCATCTCCAAATTCAGTGACTGTCACAATTTTTGTGACTGCAACTAGAAATTCTGACATCTGGCTGTATTCAGATGTGTAAAATAGTTATTATTCAACAGTCTAGATGCCGCTATTCTTTTTCATTCACTGTCTTTCCTAAAATAAAGGTTTTGACTTGCTAAATCGACTTTGTGGCTCACTGAAGAATGTAAATCCACAGTTGAGAAGACACACATTTCCAAATTTCTTGTTGGATTAATGAAGATGATTAGAGTTGAGAACTGGCTTCTCTTTATCTAGCCCCTCATGTGTTTGAATTTACTGGATGGCTATTAGCAATATGATACTGAGATTCCTTAAGATGCATTATAAAAATCAGACTCATAGTAAGAGATACCAAATTACAGTGTGAAAGTAAGGAAGAGTGAGCCTGTCTGCATTGTTGGTTAGAATGGAGGCTTCTTGAAACCTTTAAAATGTTCTTATCATACTATATAGCACCCAAGCCCCAAGGTTAAAGGAAATAAAATTACTATCCCAAAGAGATCTACACACTAAGTTCATTGCGACATTGCTCACAATAGCCAAAATACAATATCAATGTGTGCATCTTTTCATGGGGAATGGACAAATAAATAGGATAACAAAATGCTGTGTGTAAACACATATGCACATGTGACTCTAATAATGAAATATTATTCAGTTTAAAAATTAGTAAGTTCTGCCATTTGAGCTAGGATGCCTGATGAAGCTGTAAGACTTTAGATCACATAACATAAACTAGATATAGACAAACAAGAATATCATGTCACTCCTGTGTGATTTCAAAATCCAATGTTTCTGATACACAGAAACAGAGAGTACAGGGCAATTGACAGAGAAATTTGGACATGGAAACATGCTGGTACAAACTTGCAATTCTGAGTTCTGAGTATTTGCTGAGTAGGTTGGAGTCTGTAGTTTATAACACTGTATTGTGTATTTCAATTTGCTAAGAGAGCAAATCTTTGTATTCTAGGACAGAGAACAGTAAATGTGACTGGTTTGATGCATTGGGTGTGATAATCAACTTAATCGTGATAATTGTTTTGCAATGTATACCTCAATCAAATTACATTGCATACTTTAAATACATATGATTATAATATGTCAATTATACCTCAATAGAGCCACAAAATAAAACATTCAACCCTTTGAAAGTGAGCTATTAATATTCATGATTTTTGTTGGGTGCCTGGTATTTTTACACAATCCCTTATTTACAAGATCCCTGCATATCTCTCAAGGAGTAAACTCTCTCTCTCTCTTTCTCTCTTTTCATTAAAAATAAGACATGGGTCATTTGTCATTTGAGAATAAAATAAAAATACATTCAACAGAATAAGAAAATTAGCTTTTTTAGCAGAGCGTTTATGTATTCGCTTTTTTCATTGTATTCATCATTATCTTTCCATATTTTCCTAAGTGTCATTTCTCTAATTAATTTATGTTTACACTATCTGGCTACTTAATTATTTGTCATTACTCTTACTTGAGAGGTGGTATAGAAGCATGTTTCAAAACTCAACAGATCCAAAGATATATGCAATTAGAAGTTTCCTTTGGTTCAATATTGAGAACTTAGTCCCTTATCTTCTCGGAATGGGTGCTTGAGGAAAAGTAAGAATGTCATTCCTTCTGACATGGGTTTTTAGGAGGGTAGGCCTCACACATATTCTACTGGATACTGAGAAGTGAGCCTCTCAATATTTTGGACTTCCATACTTTAACCTTCTCTTTGCAATAAGCCCATATAACCAGTTCTTGTATGTCCTTCCAGAGATATGTGGCATTTTAGGGAATACAAAGGTGACATAGTTCATATATAGAGAAAATAGTACTTATGATCTACATCTAGCTAAGTAGTTATTTTCTCTTTCCCTTTTGCTATACTATGAATAAACCTTCTAATTTTAATGTTTCAGGTTGTATACTTTGGTTTTGGATATGTATAATTACAATGTCAGTTATGAGCAATATGAGCAAATTTGCCTGTTTATACATGGCTTAGTACTTGTTCAAGTGTATTTCAAGGACAGATGCCTCCAGGTGAAACTTACAGATGAAATATTTGTTCGTTCATGATGTTGATAAATACTTCCAAACCATTTTTTGTTGAGGTTGACTAGTTTACCCTTGAAATGGCATCTATGATGGTCTTGTACATTTTTGCTGTGAGAGAACTCACAAGCTCTCTTTAAAATGATATATGAACATCCTGAGTGTTGTTTATCCTCTCTCTCTCTCTCTCTCTTTCTGTATTAACCTTCCTTCCTTACCAGTTAAACACCCCTTGACGATTTTCCCTTTGCATGGCCTGTCTTGATATTCCCATTTCCAGCACCCACCCAGTTATGATTCCTTTGTACCACAACAATGGCCAACATGGTGAAAGATCCCCAGCAGGGCAATAGTGGTATTGGTATTCATATCTTGGTAGTTGCCAACAACTATCTAATTAGACTAAATCCTCCTTGATAATAAAGAAATTATGCTCAGTTCTGGAAACCATATTCAAATGCCTAGAATAAGGTCATTGATCTTAGAGGAGAAATAACTAATGCCATTTTTCTAAACAAGGTAATTTTTAACTGCACTCTTCATACTTAACCTTTTACCCAGATAATTATGACTTTCACCCTTTGTCAACGAAGTATCTTTTTTTCAGAGGATGACAACCATTGTAGAAAATCCCAACAGATCAAAATGCAGAGAACAACTGATTGTGGATCCGACCTTGAGAGATTCTTCTACAACACAACCTCTAGTGCTCGGGGGAACCCCATATAAGGAGAACAGAAAGTCTGTAAGAGACTGAGGGCCAAGAAATCTGCTGCAGGACTGTGGCTCCGAGAATGAGAGGAAAGCTAAGTTACACCCATGAATCCTTAAGAATATGACTACCGAAACAAGTCCTGCACAATGACACCATCAACAGACGCGTTAACACAGGAGGAAGGCTCACAGTCCCTTACTCCTAAACAAAGAGCTCCAGGCAATTGTTGGCCACAGAGTGAGGAAGAGTTAGTTTTCTCAAAGAATGAACCCCCTGACTATTTATCTAATACCCCGTGGTCATCCCTGAAAACATACATATATAAGCAACAATAAAAGAATTTAACAGGTTGTGTTAATAAATGTACAAATACAGGTAAATAATAATGATAATAGGCAATAAATTTGTAAAGGAGTAAGAAGAGTATATGGAAAAGGTTGGAGGGAAGAGGGGTAGACAGAAATGATGTAATTATACTTTAATTTAAAAATGCAAATAAAATTTAAAATATGGTATGTAATAGAAAAATCAAATAACATTCATGAAATATGAAGTATCTATTATACACCATATTTTAAATTTTTATTTTTCACATTGAAATATAATTACATCATTTCACCTCTACCTCTCTTCTCTCACTGAAGTTCTTAAAGTGAGAATTAAATTTTGATTCTATAAAATAAGAAAAAGATTAAAATAAGTGGAGGATCTATGCATTTATAAACCAAAAATTATGGTTTTGATTAAGAATATATATGTTTTTAGACAGATGATAGAAAGAGGCATTATGGGTAGACGATGATAGATGATTCGTAGACATTAAAAAGTTAGAGGTGGGTTAAGCAGCATTTTTTTTGTTTTTTTTCTTTCTTTCTTTCTTTTTTTTTTTTTTGAGACAGGGTTTCTCTGTAGCTTTGGTACCTGTCCTGGAACTTGCTCTGTAGATCAGACTGGCCTCGAACTCACAGCGATCCACCTGCCTCTCCCTCCCGAGTACTGGGATTAAAGACATGTACCACTACCGTTCAGTGTTTTCCTTAGTAGTGAAAAAAAGCAAGTGAGTAAAAGAAATGTAAAAGGAATAGAGAAAATTCCAAGTATCCTCAGAACAGTAACACTGGTGGTGGTGACAAACACAACTTGAGAGCAACGAGAAAGGCAGGAGGGAAGAGTCTGGCAATGAAGTTGTTGAGTTTCCCGTGGATGCTGGCTGCAAATGCTGCTTGTACTCTAAAGAACCACACACCCAAACTACACTTCCGACATAATGAGAGCATAGTTATCATTCAAGATGGAGGGATATTGTATACAAAGGAAAGGACCTCAGTTTCTTTAACCTTCACAGATGTGCGATATAAAGAAGAAAAACTTCCTTAAACATCTTATGCTAATGTAGCCACGTTGTTCATAGAAAGTGCCAGGTCCAAATATGAATAGGGCATTAATGTAGTGCTTGTAAGTTCCACCCAGCCTTTGGTTGACACGGTTAGGAAGGATATCCATTCAGACTGGAGATATTGTTCTGGAAGTCTGCATCCTAGTTTCAGTACCGAGCAAAGACTCAGGAAGACATTGATCAAAAGAGGGGTGAAAAAGAGTTGTAAGGATTTAGTGTTTCCTCATTAATATTTTGCAGTACATGTGTGCCAATTTAAGCATCTGAGAAGATTTTACCTGGGGAACAGGAAGGTATGGAATCACAGGACCAAGGGAATTCGGTTAATTTTAGAAGAAATCAAGAGCAGATGCTGTCACTAGGAGGAAAATGGGCGGTTTAAAATGAGGGCAGTTGATGAGTCATGAGGTAATAAGGGACTGAGGATATGGGTATTTTATGGGTGGGAAACTTACTGTGCAATGAAGATTCTTGAAATTGTTCTCAGCCTGCTGTATCTAACGTGCAGCCGCTGCTGCCAGAGACACGACCGTAGCCCGAGGGAGATGGGTGGAGGAGTACACAGATGATGAGTGCATCTTAGAAACTGGGGTCCGGAGGTAGAGACCGCCTTTCCCAAGGTCTTCATTTCATATGGGAAAATTGAGCAGAGTGAAAGCAACATGTTGTCATTTAACCATGATTTGAGAAGTCTAGGGCAAGAACTCCAGAGCATGGATTCCTATTCCAGAGTAGAGAAGTAGAAAAATCACTCTTAATGTCATAGGATATTCCCAGTTCCCCCTGCTTTCCTGAAGCTTCTGCCAGTTCAGTAATACTCTTGTGAACACACAATTAATGGCTGCAATGCCAATGCAACTGACAACAGAACTGGGAGAGCCCTGAGGACCTAAGAGGATGATACACGTCTGACACGGAAAAGAAAATGGAGGACCTACACGTGGTCATTTGCCTGTGATTTGCTAATGGTAAAATTAACAGAATACTTTGTACAGAGAGTTCCTCAACAGTCTTCATTTCCCAAAGCTTGCATTTGTGTTTACAATACAAGCATACAGATTAAGCATACACATTTACATATGCATTTACAAAAGCATAAACATGCACATACACACAATTTTTCCATAATTCTGTACAGAAATTGTTTTAATAGCTCTCCAGATACCTAGGTAGACAGTCTCCCTCACAGACTCCCCTGATGAATCAATGTTTTGACGCCAGTTGCTGACACTGTTTTTGGCAGTTCTGGAAAGTTTAGAAGGTAAGGTCTCATTGGAAAAAGTAGGTCATGTGCCTTTAAAAGTCATACATGTAATGTTGTTACTCTCTGATTCTTGTCTACCATGAGCTGAGCTGCTCCCCGCTCCATACTCTTCTGCTACCAACAAGTTCTTTCTAAGTTCATAGGGGTAAGCAATCACAGATTGAATGCTCTAGAACCATGATCCAAAATAAACAACTTCTGCCTTTAAATTGCTCTCTTGAGTATTTTGGTAATAGCTACGTACAAATGCCGAACAGGGAGAGGCTGACACAGTTTACCATCTGAAGGCTTGCTAACTAATTAGATGCACACTTTAAAGAATGTCAACCGATAAGTGGCGTTTTAAATACTAATCCATAACCTACTTGCACATTACTTTCCTTTCTTGAATTTTCTGTCAGGTTAAGCTGGCCCAAGAGAAGTGACTTTTACTATTTGCAGTTTCTCTGTTGTTTAATCAAATGGGTAGACTCGAGGTTGGCTGCTCTGAACTGCATCCGAGGAGGGATTCTTAAAGGGTAGAAATGTCAGCCTACCTACGGGGAGCGATTCCAGAGCCAGCTGGAGCTGCCTGAATCACTCTTAATTACTATTTAGCATTTTGGACTTCTCAGCCAATGTGATTACATAACAAAAAAGTCAAATAATTAAGTCCAAGTAAACAAAAAAGAGAAGGAACCCATCAGCCGTCTTTCTTGTGCTTAACCTGGTGCAGGATGCATGGGAATTTTTTCCTTTGCCTGCCTTTTCACAGGTGAAGCTAACTGCTCACAGGCCCAAATCACCTTCTCCTGTGATTTTGCCTTTTAAGAATTGATTCCCACAGGTAGTAGCTCAGCTTTTATCTAATGGGAATCACCAAGAGAAACACTTAAGTATGGCAGCTATTATTTGAAATCACCATGCATGCCCTTTGAGTTTTAGATATTGCCAGTGACTTTATGAAAAGATAGCATTTTTGAGAGTAATAAGTATGTCAGGCTGCTTACAACCTCCCCGTTAGGCCATGACTTCCTGCTTCTTTCTTTTACTTCTGGTTTTTGGGTCTTAATCTTTCCGTTCACTTTGACTTCGCTCAGTTTTCGTACTCCAGTATTAATGGAGTTACAAAGTCATTTCCTTATAGACCATGATTGCTCAGGGGACAACTTCCCTTTCTAACCTCAGCTCCCAGGCAGGATTTTGACATTTCTTTGATTTTAGCTTTATTACAGCCATATTAAGAACATAAACAAATCCTAATAACACAGCCCCATGGGAATTCATGGTTAAAAGACTATAAAAAAACTGCACGTCTACTGATTTCAGTTACTTTCACTTGAATTATCATTTTTTTTTAATTTTGTGAGTAAACAGAATTTCTCTAAGGCCAAAATTTGTTTATGTGCCATTTCTAAAATGAAATCATTTCAAATAACATAACAGAAAATTCACTCTGTGTGTGTGTGTGTGTGTGTGTGTGTGTGGTATGCATATATGCCTCGATGTGTGGATGAAGTGCATGCCTGTTTCTGCCTTTGTAAAGAACAGAGATTATGCCAAGTGTCTTCTTCTCTTACTTCTCACCTTATTTTTGGAGACAAAGTCTGTTGCTGAACCTGGAGCGCATCAGTTGGTTGGACTGGCTGCTCCATAAATCACCTGGATCTGCTATTCTTTGCCGCCCAGCACTGAATTTAAAGGCACGCACCTGTGTGTCTGACTCTCACATGGACGCATGAGATCTGGACTCAGCGCCTTTTGCTTCTGCAGCAAGCACTTTGCCCAGTGAGCCGTCACCCCAGCCCTGTAATATCTACTTTTTGAAGAAACTGCACTTAAACAACAGTAGGATGGTTGATGCTAACTGAATATGCGTTGTGATTCTTTCAGTTAGAGATATTTACTATTCTCGTCATACTCTGTAGGAAGATGTGTGATAATAAAGATAGAAATGGAATTGCTATCCCATAGGACATCAGAGAAATGAAATATTCCAAGGAGGTGGGGAGGAATTGTTGTTGATATTGTTGATATGCCCACTACAAGGAACATTCCATTCACACTGTGTACTTTGGGATAACTTAGGCATTCCTTGCTCACTTGTAAAACTTAATTTCTGAATGAGTTCTATGATCATAGAAGAAAATCAATCTTATTGCTGCTTAGTAAAAATTCATATCAAATGAAAAGATACAATTAATAGTCTAGTTTGTGACATTTGTTTCCAAATGGAACTTAACTGTTCTAACACAATGAATCAAACAGTAGTTAAGAAAATGTTCTTTAAGCTTACCTACAGTCTGATCTTATAGAGACATGTTCTCAATTGAGATATCCTCTTTTTAGATGACTCTAATTTGTCTTTAGAAATGCCAGTGAGTCATGCTTTAGGGTCCCACAGACATTAAATGTGACCCAATCAACACCAAACAAGAAAGAATAACTGGTTTATAAGATGGTATTTGAGATAAAACAGAAGTGTGTATGGGGGAAGGAAGAGATGCCATTCTAGGTAGGATGTATGCAAACATTAACACTGTTGAAGGTCATTTGTGCCAAGGAAATTTTGAAGATAATCCAATACTTATTAGCATTATTTTGGCTAAGTATAGAGTGTCAGATTAATTCAAATCTTATTTTCTACCAGAAAAAATCAATTTTCACAGACCACATAGCCCTTTTAAGTACAGTATGTATCACCAATCTGGAACATTGTGAATTGTATAACTCAAACAGAATTTAATTCTTTGTCTAGCTTGATTTATCTCTCCTAGTCAATGACTACTGTCATTTGGCACAGAAAAATCTTTAATGACTGAGTTTGTATTTGAGAAACCAAGAGAGTTTCAGGGAAACATACATACTGTGCTTTTTCACTTCAATTTCATTAATGCTTGTTGCCTATTCATTCACTAAAACTTTGCCAAGCTGAGTCTGTTCATCAGGCATGATCATACCTACCATGTAGGATCTAAAAATAAATAAAAAGAAACAATGATGGTTATTTTCATTTTCTACAGAGTGAAATATCAAAAGGACCCATTAAGAGAAAGAAGGGTTTGCTGGTTTCTGTAACAAATAGTATTTGTAATAAGACAAGGAGTAGGTATGTGGAGAGAAAGTGACACCTTTCTAGAGTAAGATATGAGTAAACATCTGGGCATAGTAAAACAAACTTGATACAAATGTGAAAGAATTGTGACAGATGACTAAAATGTACATAATACATCATAATACATATGTGATCCAGGTTTGGTGGCTTGCTTTGTAATTCTAACGCACAGCAGACTGAGCAGAAAGGCTAGTGCAAATTTTGGGCCAGCTGGTGCTACAAAGTAAACTCCAGATTAGCCTAGGCTATAATGTGAAACTATCTCCAACAATCATATCTCGAAATATAGTGGGTATGTGTTGGCTCATCTTTCAATCCCAGCAATTGAGAAGCTGAGACAGAAGAACTGTTGTAAGCTAAAGGCCTCCAGGGCTAAAATATGAGGCTCTGTCTTGAAAAGGAATGTAGAAAAGAAGAATATACGTGGTTTTAAAACATGGCTTCCTGGGCCATGCTGCCAATGCGAACTCTGACTATGGAGCATTTAAATGGCATTTGTGGGCCCAGGTGTGTGTGTGTCTACTTGGGGTCAGGAGGAAAGTAGCTGAGACCAGCTCAGCGCCCCCCCCCCCGCCTGCCTGGGCAGGCAGCAGGATCAGGACTACTAGGTATGCACAGACAGGAGAGCATGGTGGATTCCTGCCACCATACACAGATATTTCCAGGCTACACAGTGCTCTGCATGGCAGATTTAGCTATTACTAAAAAAAAGGGTTTATGTGCTGCATGCTCATTCTCAGAGTTAAAGTGCTGAGGGGGACTCCTACCTGGCTGTTCCAGAGCTGGCAGTAATGGTACCTCCACAATTTTAAAAGTGAAGAGAGGTGGAGCCAGCATTCAGAGCAGCTGCAACCAAGCTGCTTACCATTTTAAAAGCTCTTCAAGACAGTAAAGAATTACAGATAACACAATAAGGACAGATTCAGAAATTAAAAAAATCTCAAAATGGGGCACAGTGTTAGATAAATGTACGTAGGCTTGGGAGAAAAAAAAAGAGTATAGAGAGTTAAAAAAAGAAGTAAATCATTTTTTAAAAAGTCCAAGACAAAGTACAGGCAGTCATAAATTAAAAGAAGCAAAAAACAAAAAAAAAGCCACATGAAGATGGACTATACACAGAGAGTATATGGATTATGTATAGTATTGAGTTTTCTTTAAATTTTTGACTGTGAAGGAGCTACGTACAGGGAGACATTTCATTGTATGTACTACTAAGCTAAACCAGCATGTATATTGTAAAGGTATCTTGACTTCAAAATTTGGGTCTAAGGACATGTTGCTTTTAAAAAAGAGGTTCTTCTTTTGTTTCCACAGAGGATGAGAACCTGTGGATTTATTCTAGGCTAATATGGTTTGATAGACCACAATTCCCTGAGAGGTCAACGTAAACATCCTCAAAAAATTATTTCACCCAACTGCTGACTGAGATAAACCTAACACATAGGATACACCATAAAAGACCTGATTAACAATAACCAATCAG
>PVIU01015208.1:0-49278 GCA_004026605.1 Ondatra zibethicus
TATCTCTTGTAGTCTGTTGGTTATACTTGTCTCTGTAGTTCCTGTTCATTTACCCAGATTTTCCATATCCAGCCATCCCTCGGTTTGTGTTTTCTTCATTACCTCCATTTCTGTTTTCAAGTCTTGAAATGTTTCCATTACCTGTTTGATTGCTCTTTCTTGGTTTTCTTGGGTACTTTTGAGGGATTTATTCATATCTTCTAACTTTTTGTTAGTCTTCTCATCCATTTCTTTAAGGGAGTTTTTCACCTCCTGTCTAAGGGTCTCTATCACTTTCATAATATTATGTTTAAAGTCAATTTCTTCTACTTCTTCTGGATTAGGTTGTTCAAGTCTTCCTGTTGCATATTCACTGGATTCTGGTGTTATCATGTTGTTTTTCAGATTATTGGAGGAATTCTTGCATTGGCACCTGCCCATCTCTTCCTTCAAATGCAGTCAGGAGAGTCTTGGCGTCTTGGTCCAATCTTTGCTGTGGCTGTGTACTTGCTCGGCTTTTTTTTTTTTTTTTTTTTTTTGGTCTGCCCTCTCTTAGGTCCCCTCAGCTTTCAGATCCCCTCCACCCTGAAGTAGGCTGTGGTGGTGGATCTAAGGACCCCGCTGATGAACAGGAGTACAGGAGTTCTTGGTGACAAGATGGGATGGGGTAAATAGAGAAAGCCAGTAGCCGGGGAGAAGCCCAGCTGGATGCCCAGAAAGTCTAGGGAGTTGGAAGGAGCCTATACTCCACTCTCAGGGCATCAGGCCAGCCGAGCGGGCACACACTCACTTCTCCGGATGGATCTCCTGATACAGGGGCAGGACCACTTGCTGGCCAAGGACCTCACAGACAAAAGGGTGGGCTTGGCAGGTGCAGGGTCATGTGGAACAAAGAAACCCCTGCAGCAGTAGCACTCCCCACTAGGTCCCCAGACCTTCAGCCCAGAAGCAGGCTAGAGTTGGGGGATCCTAGGAACCTGCAGATGGAAAAGGATGTTTGGGGGCAAGCTGGCATGGGATAAATAGAAAAAGCCCGTAGCCGGGGAGAAGCCCTATTGAATGGCCAGAAAGTTTAGGGAATTGGAGGGTGCCTGTACTCTGTTTCCAGGGTGTCTGGCTGGCCAGGCAGGCATGCATTTACACCTCTGGATGTATCTTCTCAGTACAGCAGCCGGGCCTCTTGCTGGCCAAGAACCTCACAGACAAAAGGGTGGGCTTGGTAGGTGCAGGGTCTTGTGGTACAAAGAAACCCCTGCAGCAGTAGCACTCACCACTGGGTCCCCAGACCCTCAGCCCTGAAGCAGGCTGAGTTGGGGTATCCTAGGACCCGGCAGATGGAAAAGGGTGCTTGGGGGCAAGCAGGGAAGGGATAAATGGAGAAAGCCAGCAGCCGGGGAGAAGCCCTGCTGAATTGCCAGAAAGTTTAGGGAATTGGAGGGTGCCTGTACTCTGTTCTCGGTGTGTCCAGCCGACCAGGTGGGCACACACCCCTCCAAATGGATCTCCTGGTACAGGAGCAGGGCCTCTTGCTGGCCAAGGCCTAAGCTGATTCTTTTTTTTTAATATTCTTTTATTTTTCATTCAAAAAAATTACACTTCCTCCCCTTCTCCCAGTCCCCTCCCGCTCCCCCACTAACCCTCCTCCCTCACCCTGCTTCCTTAAGAGGGGGCAGGATACCCTGCCCTGTGGGAAGCCCAAGGCCCTCCCTGCTCCATCCCGGCCTAGGAAGGTATGCATCCATATATACTAATATAATACATGCAGCTAATATAATATAATACAAAAAGCTAATACATGCAGAAGAGATAGGTCCCAGTGCCATTATCATTGGCTTCTCAGTCAGCCCCCATTGACAGCCACATTCAGAGATTCCGGTTTGATCATATGTTTATTCAGTCGTGGTCCAGCTGGATTTGGTGAGCTCCCATTAGATCAGGCACACTGTCTCGGCTGGTGGACCAGCCTCTCCCGGTCCCAGCTTCCTTGCTCATCTTCTCCCACCTTCTGCTCTTTGACTGGACCTTGGGAGCTCAGTCCATTGCTCTGATGTGAATGTGGGTCTCTGTCTCTATCTCCATCCGTCGGATGAAATTCTATGGTGATGATCAAGATACTCATCAGTGTGACTATGGGACAAGGCTAGATCAGGCACCCTCTCCTCTGCTGCCCAAGGACCTAGCTGGGGACATCCCCGTGGACACCTGGGATTCCCTCTAGAGCCAGGACTCTTGCCAATCCTAAAATGACTCCCTTAATGTAGATATCTTATTCCCTTCTCCAATATCCTAAGCTGATTCTTCAAGGTCCACATTGATCTCTTCTGAAGGTGATTTGTCAACCCAGTGGCTTCTGATAGGCTTTACCTCTTAAATGCAACCACTGTCGGTACTGTTCCAGGTGATCAAACTTCTGGCACAAGGGTATGTGTCAAACACATCCAGACCATACCTAAACCTCCAATCCTGCCTCTTGTCCTGCTCCTGAGACTGTCCCAACCTCACTTCAATGCACTTTGCTTTCTAAGGGAGATGTTCAGTTTAAAGTCTGGTTTTATCTGCCTTCTTACTGGTGGAAAGTCATATTGTGGCACATGGTATTTGAACTTTTGCCTACAATATGTAGAAAAATGTTGTCAAGAATCACGTGAGCTCATTCTCATCATCACCTTCCTCATCATGTTCAAGCGGCTCAAGAGTCCCTGCTCAGTGCTCCCAGTCCTCACCTGCTTCCTGGCTTCATTCATGGCCTCCTCTGGGAGAACCATGAGGATCTGTGAAAAGTCTCAAGGGAAGCGATTTCTGTCATTCAGATGAACCACAGAAGTGCCAGTGAAGGTAGAATGTTTCTCTCCCCAATGAGCTGCAGTGAACGTAGAGATACTTGATGGTTGAAGGTGCTGAGAATAAATGACACTTGAGTGCTCAGTGCCAAACAGGACATTGGCACTGCCCGTTCTCAGGCTCCTTTAGGGATCATCATGAAAGAGGGTGCCAGAAGGAATATATGTACCAGAAATCCGGGAGATGGGTTGGAAAATTAAGGCTGTCTTGCCTTCATAGCAGCTATGGTTACTTGCAGTAGGCCTGCGCAAGGCAGCCTATCGACCTTCAATCATCAACTGGGAACGGCTCCCTCATCTGTTTCCCTTCTAAATTATTGGTCACTGTTGGGTTCTGGATGAAGTACAATTGTTGTTTTCGGTTGTGTACTCACTGAGGCGCCCACCAGTCTTCAATGGATAGTTAGATGGTCTTGGTTAAACTCACTGAGCCTCGAAAAAATAAAAGAAAAAGCGACACAAGAATGTGGGACTTATGGGGGTGCAATACAGGTAGAAGGGAGACTAGAGAAAGTGATGTTTTGTTGTTGTTTTGAGACAGGGTCTCTCTATGTAGCCCTAACTGTGCTAGAACTCACTATGTAGACCAGGCTGCTAACTGAAGATGATGTTAATGACAAAAATTGGACATTTTAGCCATGGATGTGCATTCATTCTCCAGTTCACAAATATTAGAAGTATGGGAGTTTTACCAAAGCCAGTTAAAGATAAAGTTGTCCTCTGATGGAACCCATATCTCTCATATTGTAATATCTCGGGAAGATGAAAATGAGTTGTCCAAGTAATATAGTGTACTCCATAATAGATTCATAATAGTTGTTATGAGAAATCAGGAATATTGTTGAGTTCCTGTGTCTAATAAGATTCTTTTGCTATGAAGACACCATGTAGAATATACCCTTTTTGTACTCTGATGTAACAAGTATGTCATGTAATTTAATCTTATGCCGCATAAGCTTGGTATTTTCTTCCGCATATGGACTTTTCATTCCTACCGTATGGTTTTTAAAAAAGTTTTAGAGTGTGTGTTTGTGCGTGCCTGAGTGTGTGTGTGTGTGTGTGTGTGTGTGTGTGTACGCATGTACGTGCATGCAGACACGCACATGCTCCTGAAGATGAGGAAAGGGCTTTTGATCTTAATTGCTGAGCCATCTCTCTAACCCTGATATGAATTTCTTACGTTATATATGGATTACTGATATACAAGAATGACGTAACTGCTTTAAATTTATAATCAAATGAAGGGAGAAAAAATGTTTTCATGATTTGCATTCTCACCATTTTAAAGGATCTACTTTCGAGTTGAAAATGATCTTTCTTTTTAAAATGAGCACATTTTATGCTTTCTTTAGGCTGGAATGATAAAAAGTGATAATGAAGAGTATTTCATTGAACCCTTGGAAAGGGGCAAGCAGATGGAGGAAGAAAAAGGAAGAATTCACGTGGTCTACAAGAGATCTGCAGTGGAGCAGGCTTCTAGAGATGTGTCTGAAGACTTCTACTACAGGGGTAGGCATCATAACAAGGCTTAATTAAATACAGATTTAAGGGATGATTAAAAAACCTTACATCAGCCAAGAGAACTTGATTGACATATGCTCTTGTGAAATGTCGAAGCTGAATAGAAATTTCTATTATAATCAAGTTCAGCTTTTCATTTCACGTGTTGGGTGTATTCTATGACAGTAAGTTCTTACATGCAGTTATACTTTTCATGATTTCTTTTAAAAGTTGTTCACTAAAGCTATGGTCTTTTAGCCCATCTTAAAGTTTGCTATTATTTATTCTTTACAGAAATATTTAAATTTGCACTATTTGTTTCATTGTTGAAGTTCGTAAGTAAAATGTATTAATACAGTGAAGTTAAGTTTTAAGACCAAACTGATAGCTGCTTGACTTTGAAGTCTATTCGGTACAACATAAATAAATAAACAAACAAATAAATAATCTTTTCTTTTTTGGTAGAGAAATAAGTTAAATTCTTCTGTAGAATTTTATTTTTAAATAGATTGGAAATATGAACCTTATGGCCCCTGAAGCTTTTCTGATTTTGTTGGTGCAATGGAACCTGAACATAGGTTATAACAACAGAAGACTTTAGCCCATATCTGCAAATGAGAGCAGATCCCCAAAGCTGGACCTGATTACTCCTTGCTAAGCTAGACCCCATCTCTCCCTTCCAAGATGGACCCCATCACTCCCTTCCAAGCTGGACCACATCACTCCCTTCCAAGATGGACCCCATCACTCTCTTCCAAGATGGACTCCATCACTCCATTCCAAGCTGAACCCCATCACTCCCTTCCAAGATAGACCCCATCACTCCCTTCCAAGCTGAATCCCATCTCTCCATTCCAAGTTGAACCCCATCACTCCCTTCCAATCTGAACGTCATCACTCCATTACAAGCTGAACCCCATCACTCCCTTCCAATATGAACCCCATCACTCCTTTCCAAGATGAACCCCATCACTGCCTTCCAAGCTGGACCTCACCACTTCCTTCCAGTTCTCCATGGCATAAATTTCTGTAAATGTTAGTCCTGGTAAGAAAATTTCAGGATCTGTTGTTTAGTAAAATAGAAATGGACTGAGGGTGGCTTCTGTATGCAACACTTACCTAAGCATTCACAAGGCCCTGGGTTTGCTTCCCCGGAAAACACACACACGTGGGGGGGGGGGAGATTAGGTTATTTCTGACAGTTATTGGAAGTACTAGTCCTGGCAGCAGCAGCATCACACCCAGATTATGTTAAAGTTTATAACAATGCACACATTGGAGGCTGACTTCTTTAATCATGACTAGAAGCTTGCCCTAAAGTGAAAGTAGACCATGGGCTAAGGTGACCCACTCAGGAGAGGATTGCAGGGGCCACGGGAGGTAGTAAAACAGTTTGTTTCTTCTCTCTCAGTTAACTCAGTACCTGTATCAGGATGTCTCAAGATAAAGCTTACCATGAAATCAGTGTGTTTTATTTTCATATTTATGGTGCTCTGATGTAGCTACTGGTGATATCAGCTGATCTATTCTTAAGTATATCTAACTATTTGTATCAGAAATTTAACTTTCTTCCCTAGGACAAGAAGAGTTCAGATTCACAAATTTAAACACCAGACTATAGATTTTAAATTCTCTTCTTGTCAAATGACTAGAGGGGTCAATATTTTTTATAGGTGAAATGCAATCCGAGTATAAATTAGGAATGTATTTTTATGACATATTTCATCATTTAAATGTATTGAGTTAGGAAGGTATACTGATTTATAAATGAACACTAAAGAGCCATACGAAGCAGGACTTTTCTGGATCAGGTTGAGATTACATCTTAAGTGAAGCATCATTCTTCAACCAGTTGCAAAAAGAGAAGTAACACACATCACATACACTAGAGTGTAGCTGGGAAGAAACAGATTTGAGGACCATGTCTTCATAATTCCTCTGATGCAGAGTTATCAGGGGACATATTGGTCCATAGGTGCTTGCTTGTCATCCTGCAAAGCTTATCAGTGAGGCTGTAGAACCAGGTCATCAGATTTTCTACTTGTCCTGGTGATTGCCTGGCTCCTTTTTGAGGCCTTTTGTAGTTCAGCTGCTTGGATGAGTCGTGTGTCTGGCTTAGAGTCTGTTGTAACTATTCTAAATAAAAATAGATGAGAGCCTGAACAAGAGAATGAGCGCTGGAGCCAGATGAAAACAGATTGAAGTAAAATTGATAGGGTTTTTTCTTTTTTGATAGAGTAGATCTTGGAGCTGGGAGAGGGAAGAGAGGCAAGAATCTAACATACCTCAGAATTCTAATTTGAGACCAGAGAAATCTCTTTGCAGAATTAGAACCTATAGAGTGTGAACCAAAAGAGGCTTGGTGAGAATGGCACATGGAGATGATTTGCATATAACTTTGAAAATCCATTGGGAACAGTGAGGCCATTTTAAAATTGCCTTTGTGGGTGACTATCACTGGAGAAGACAGGAGCTGTGCGTTCCTGTGTGCTGTCCTTTTCCTAAGCACCTCACTCCCACTCCCTTATTGCCCATGTCTAAATCTGTATTAAAACAGTTTCTATAAAACTCCAACTTTGTTCCAAATATGCAATATTGTTCTCATAATTACTCGATGGGACAATGTGGGAAGGATGAGTAGTGGTGACCAAGATAGGCAAGGGAATGGGGTGCTTATAATGCTTAGGCTGTCTCTATTTGTCTTCTCCTCTCATCCCTAGCTCTATCACTGAGTATCTGAAGGACACATTGTTCCGAAAAAGAAGCCATTAAAAGATATTATCTATCTACAACTTTAGATGAGGCAGGCTTTGTATCCTCAAAAACACAAACAAGATGAAAACTAGAAATGAAACGAAATGGAAATGTTTCTATTTCTCTTAAAGCCCCAAAGTTTTCTGTCTGAGAAGATGCAAGTGTCTATGTTCATTTCCTGTTTCCAAGAACATTTGTCTGAGTCATCAGAAAAAGTCATAGCTTTGAACCTGTTGGTTTATGGCATAATTACCCAGCAAGACCCTAGGTTAACTTAGGCAGCCTTTCATCTTGACTCTAAGTTAGGGAAGTTGTACTTTGAAATGTGTTTTTGAAATGTGAAAAAACTGGAAGACTTTTTCAGAAGTATCTTGAATTTGGTACACAAATCACGGTCATAGATCTTAGCTCTTTTTTGAGCTTTATTTTTATTTATTCTATTTATCTTTTACAACATTTGTCTTGGTCCCATTCATTTCCCTGTCTCATCACATAATGTCCTCCATTCCTGTACCCTCATCCTAAATAAAGCCAGATTTAAGAGAAAAAAAGGAGAAAAAATTAAAGATCTCACCGTGGAAGGTGAAGTGTAACTCATGCAGTAAACTGTTTTGTCCATATGTCTTTACTTGCAAGTGTTCATTGCAAAGAGTCATTGGTCTGGTTTAAGGCCTTTGGTTTCTTCTACACTATAGATGCTGGGCCCTCTCTGGAACTCCTCTTGGTTATCCTGTTGTTCTGTATTGTGCAGGTCCTGCAGTTTAGGGTCTGTGGTTAGGTCCCTTCACATGCTAGCAGATCATAGATGGGGTAGATGTTGGGCAGGCCAAGTCATAACCCTGGTTCTGGGCCTGGGTAGCTGCAGGGTTAGTCTGCTTACCAGACTAACCTTACCACCCCTAACCTTACCACCAGCATTGCCCTGGCTAATCTAGCATTGCCCTGGCTAGGAGCTTAGCTTTTTAATTACAGATTACAAATGAGATCTCCAAGTCTGCAGAACTGGCACATGAAGACCTAAATTCAGATTTTCACTACCCAAATAAAAACCTAGCATGGTGGTATGTGTCTATAACCCTCTGCTGGTAAAGTGGAGACAGGTGGATCTTGAACACTCACCAGCTAGCCTGCCCAGCCAAAATGGTCAGCTCCAGGTTCAATGAAAAACTCTGTGTCAAAAAATGAAGGTGGAGAGTAATAGAGGAAGATATCCAAAGCTGAGCCCTGGCCCCACATGCACAGGCAAGCATCACTTTCCCCCACAACCCCCTGACACAGGCACAGTTTGAGACCTTCAGGGCTATAACTTTGTCGTTGTGAGCTATGGTCAGTGAAGAGTTGGCAGTTTGGGTAAAGTATAGCTCTTCCTGCCCCTGCAGGGGGTGTACTGTCCTTCTAATTAGCAATAAACAAGAATTTGGCACACTTGTGATAGAGATGCTTCTCTGTGTCATCATGACCCTCTATCACGATGGGAAAGTTTGGTTTGCTTCTCTCTGATCATTGCTATGGGACTAGAAAATGACCTTTTTTTGACATTTGTAGTCTGTACAAAAGGATTTTCTATCTGCCTGTGTTTATGACATTGCAATTGATAATTATATATGAATTCAAAATTAACCCCCCACTATTTAGTGATTTGTCTAAACTCAGATTTAAAACACACCACACCACACACACACACACACACACACACACACCCTGACCATCCCTAAAGACTGCTCACACTGTCATCGTCAGAGATTTGCTTCAGGCAGTTATGGGGGATGGGGTGTGCTTGCAAGGCATCATTCAGCTTTTCATATTTTGTATTAAGTCTCTGGGCCCTTAGGCTTCTCTCCTCACATTACAAGCTATTCATTCACCAGTAGCTCTGTGTTAAAGTAATTTTTGTAATTACTTCCTACCAGTGGGAAGCAAGGACTCGTAAGCCTTTATCTCCTAGCTTCCTTTCAGAGTTTTTCATTTTTCTACAGGAACCGAAGTGCTTGCGTCGCTGGTGTGGTTGTCATGGTGCCCTGAAGGAGTGTCTTTGTCGCAGGTGGGAAACATGGAGTAGTCAGAAATGATTTAGGAGTTGCTCCTGGTTACTGAGGAGTGGAACTACAGAACAAGCAGGAGTAATGGAAAGACTTAGCTTTGGTAATGCTAGGGGCTGGGTAGATGCCGAGTCTTCTTTGAATTTAGGCATGTGAATAGGTGCCCTAACCTTTTGCTTTGGGAGAGTCTCATGACCTGTGCATGGATCAAAGAGAATCCTTGATGGGCTTTGTAAAAGGAAAATATGAAATGGTAGAAATTAATTTTAGCAGATAATTTTATTAGTAAATGATGCATAGAAGATATTACTGTAATATGAGGTTATGCCATTGAGCAAACATTCCTTTTAATAGTGTTAGATTATAAATTTTCACAGCTAGTTTATAATCTAAACTGAGATTATTTGTTGAGCTACTTCTATTGAATTCATATGGAAATGCTAATTACATATGTGGGATTTCTTTAGTATATTTTAGTCTGTTTATATTAATTACAGAGAGAATGAATTCGGTGTGGAGTTTATCTCCATGAAGTAATCAGAAAGCAGAGTGAAGCAATAGTGAAAGCAATAGTAAAGAGATTTTAACACACAAAACATGAACAATAATAATTGGTTTTAAATATTTAAATGCTCAGTTGTGACTGTTAACAATATCTACGGACTTGCATAGGGACTTACTTTGATGTCTGCTGTTCTGGAATGAAATCTATGCAGTTTTTGCTATGTTTTCCAAGTTTGGTCCCACTTTCAGAACTCCTGTGTGCTTTTTTTCCATGTGCCATGTTTTTTTTTGTCTGTGTACTGAATGATCCCCTTATGAGATATGTAGTTCTTAAAAAACGTGTTTATTTATGGGTGTAGGTTCTAATGTTACTAGGTGACGAATCTCACAGCAAACTCCCTGGTCCTCCACGATCTTTCCAGCCCCTCTTCCACAGTGATCTTTGAACTGTGGGAGTGTTTTGTAGACGCATCCTTCAGGACTAGTCTCCTCAACTCTGCATTTGGATTGGTTTTGGGGGACTGGAATGGAATAAAAGCACCTGAAACCCTGAAAAAAAAAAACGTGTTTATTTATTTTTGAAAATTGCTGTTTTCTTGGTGTCTCATACTGTTTGATATCTGTACTTATATAATGCCATCAAACAGGCTTCTAGTGACAAGAACTTGGAATATTAAACTTAACATTACATTAATCTCTTAAACCCTTAAGCCATTAATTCCCAATTTTGGATGACATGTAGGCAAAGCAAACATGGGGTTTTGATGGTGTTCTGCGTTGTCCTTCCTCACTGTATGAGTTTGGCTGCAACTTCTCATCTAATGGGCAACCTTCATGGAAGTCACTGTCAGTATTATTGTTTAATTAATACTCTTCTTAGAAGGAGAGTTCAGTTAAGCAGGTTGGGAAAAAATATGTTGCTCTGAGCTCTTGTTAATGTCCCTTTCTCTTTTATAACAACCCAAAATTTGAGAAAAGCATGAGTGTGGTTCAGGTAGTGTTGCCATGATCTTTGTTTCCTGGACCACATTCCATCCCTTACCAGCATCTTTCCTTAAATTAATGGAGAAACATTCTATAAGACTGTTGTCAGTTCAGACTTAGACCAATAGGCATGCCTGGTATAAATGAAGATTATATTTATACTTTTGCAAATTGAGTCATGGATATTATACAAAATATAACAGTGACTATTTTGATTCTTATTTTTTTATTAAGATTTCCATCTTTCATGAGTTTTAAAAATCTTTCTTAGTTATTGTTCAGCTCACCGTGATATACACAGGAGTACCACTCAATGCAATTTCTTCCTGTTATAATCTTGTGACAATTATGATAAAACAGCACAGGTAGCCAAAATTAGCTTCATGTTTTGCATGTGGGGAACACAGTAAATGGGAAGTGAAGAGGTTAAGCTGTAGATAGAGACTGTACTTTAATTTCCTGGCCACCCAGACCCGAATAATCACACAGAAACTATATAAATTACAACACTGTTTTGGCAATAACTTAGGCATATTCCTAGCTAGCCCTTACATCTTAAATAACCCACTTCTATTAATTTGTGTATTACCACGAGACTGTAGCCTACCAGTAAGGTTCTGGTGTCTGTCTCCTTTGGCAGCTGCATGGCTTCTCTCTGACTCTGCCTTCTTTTTCTGAATATTCAGTTTAGTTTTCCCACCTCACTATATTCTGCCCTACCATAGGCCATGGTAGCTTCTTTATTAACCAATGGTAATAAAACATATTCACAGAATACAGAAGGGAATCCCACATTATTAAGCAATATCAATAATAAAGTGGACATAGTTTTAATTGGTAGAGTGATTACAGTGGATGCAGTGTAACCAAGTGCTTCAGATTCCTGCTGCTTTGACTCCTGCCATGATGCCTCTAAACTGTGAGCTGAAATAAACCCTTTCTCCCCTCAGTTGCTTTTGCCAGGAGATTTTTTTATCCCCATGTCAGGAGAAGAAACAAAGACTGTCCAACATTCCAATTTTTGCTTTTGCCATCTTTCTTCCTTGGTGCCCATCTAAGAAATCATTGCAAGATCATGAGCCTTTTCCCTATACTTTCTTCTACCAGTTTACAGGTTCATGTCTGATGTTCAAGTCTTTGGTACTTTCTGTCAGCAATTTAGGTCCTCTGTGGTTCATAGAAACTTTAGGATTGCTTTTATTATTTCTTTTTTAAAATGCTATTTGACTTTTGATAGGGATTGTATGGGATCAGTAGCTTGTCTTCTGTGTGTGAATATTCTCATAATATTTACTCTCTGAGTGAGTAAATTTACAGGGATCACAGATCATACCTGATGTCCTCAGTCATTAGAAAGTCCTTAGACTGTTCAGTTTCCCAAGGTCTTTTTGTGGGCGTTCATAATTTAATCCTGCATAACCATTATTTTCTTTTGTAATTAACATATGGAATCCCCATTTTTATTCCAAGTTCCACAGAATTTTACCACTTGAGGATTTCATACAATGTGTTTTGATTATATTTATCCTCCCCAATTTTTCTCAGATCCACTGGGACTCATTTGTGGCTGTGCATGCCACTGGTATTTATTGTCTATAGCTGGATCATTTCTGAGTTTCGGCGTTGGTGAACATTCATTGCACAAAGCAAGTCCTCTGGTGACGTCTGAGAGCTCGACTGATAAATTGAGGGGCCATTTGAGACTAGGTCCATTTAACAGGATGATAGTAAGACCCACAGAATTTTACAGTAAGAGTTATTTAATATATTTTCCTTATGACTCTAGAAGTATGATTTTTATCAGTGATAAACAAATGACTGAGTGATTTTATGCAAATCACAGAGTATATAGTAATACTGTCACTATGATGGCATATACTCCAGAAGATTTCCTTTCCGTCTAGACATAGACTAACAAGTATTTAAAGTGAGGGAAGTTCCCATTAGTGTATTAATTTTTCTCCTGTAGCTTGTATTTCAAATGTCCTATGAGCATTAGTCACTGGGTCTGTATACCTTTGGATACCTTTGGATAGTGCTCAGTGTTTAGTGTCTTGGGATTACCCTCATATTTCTAATCATAAGTCCCTAAGATATGACCTAGATATAGGGTTATTTAAGAACTTACTTAACATAAGGCAATGTTGTATAAAAGCAGGAACACATACATTTTGTAATTAGTCTCTTTTTATACTGCCCTCTGGGCATTACTAGACATTTTTATGAAGGCTGTTTCATAGAGGCAGTTTGACTGTGTTAAATGTCTTGGAATATGATTATCTTCCAAAAGTAAGAGAGGCAATGTCAGTTAATTCCTATCAGTTTTTAAGATGGATTGAGTAGTCATAATTTATGTCTTCAAAGTACACAAAGATACAATACTGAGATATTTTAAAGCACTAAGAAATTATGAGATATGATAATTATTATTTGTTAATGAGCTACTAAACCATGTGATTTATCATCCAGCACTATAATGCAGTAAAAACTTGTTAAAATATAACCAATTAAAATTAAGCCATTGTGCAATTAACACTTCAGTGAGACATCTAGAAAATAGACAATGCAACTTTCAAGATAGCAGTGTATTTTGATCAAAATACAAGCTACAGTGTTTGAGGGACTAGGCATGAATGTTTAACGATGACAAAATTTGAGCTAAGATGTAGTATTGGGGGTGGTGTTGGCACACGCCTTTAATCCCAACTTGGGAGGCAGAGGCAGGTGGATCTCTGTGAGTTCAAGGCTAGCCTGGTCTACAGAGTGAGTTCCAGGATAGCCAGGATTATTTTACAGAGAAACCCCATCTCAAAAGACAACAACAACAACAATAACAAAAACAAAAAGCCTATTTCTGAGGACAGAAGACCGAAGTGTAGGTAGCAATGGTGATAATATGATTATAAAAATATTGCTCTTTGTAGCCAGAGACCTTTCCTTGTCCTGCTAGGTATACTGAACTGGTTTCTCTCCTGCCCATTGGTTCCAGCATCCACTTATAAAATAATTATTCAGAGGCTTAATATTAATTATAATTGCTTGGCCAATGAATCAGGCTTCTTACTGACTAACTCTACATATAAATTAACCCATTTCTAATAATTTGTGTATTGCCACTTGCCCTGTGACTTACTGGTAATTTTCTGGCATCTTAGTCCTTGGGTGGCTGCTGGCATCTCCCTGACTCTACCTTCTTTCTCCTGTCTCTCTATTTGGATATTTGGCCTAGCTATATTCTGCTCTGCCATAGGCCAAAGTAGCTTCTTTATTAACCAGTGGTAATAAAATATATTTACAACATATAGAGGGGAATCCCACATCATCTCCCCTTTTCTGTATAATTAAAAAGGAAGGTTTTCACTCTAACATAGTAAAATCGCATATAATAAAATGGTTATGAAGCAAGAATTACAGTTACAGTATTTAGTCTATTTGTATTTGACAAAATTAAAGAAAATATTCTATCATCTATTGTCTTTGTGAATCTAAAGTTTCATATCTAATTTATCTTTTATGATAACTAAAGAAAACTATGATTATAACTATCTAGTCTTCAACTCCATCAAATACCCAAGAAGGTTATAATATTACCTCAGTAAACAGGAGGTACATTGTAAGCAACTTCTAAACTCTAGAAATAGCAGAGCTATCTGGCTGCCTGGGCAGTCACCAGAGTTCTTCTGTAACATTGGGGCACCCATCTTCAGCCTAAGGAATAGAGTATCTATCTGGCAGATTTTTCAGTGTAGGATGAAATTTGAAGGACTTTCCCTCCTATTTTGGCAAAATTCATCAGTTGTTTTCTTCTGTGTCCTGCAGAATGTCTGGCAGACTCTTTCATGAAGCAGGAACCCTGAAGGAGTGTCTCACCTTATTTTGGAAAGTTCATCAGTCATTTTCCTGAGGGTCCTGCATATCCAGTTTACAAAGCATATTGTCAAGCAGTTCAAGCATGAACAGTTTCTTGCCCAAATGATTAGCCTTGCCACAATTAAAGCAAACTCCATAAGAATCTTCTATGTCCATCATCCCATCATCCTCTTGTAGTAATTGGTGCTGCCAAGAGCAGATGCGTCTCATTGTTGAGAAAAGTCTTAAGTTCTTAAAACCTTTTAAGTGCTATATTCTGTGGGTCTTTGAGGTGTTTGAAGATTACCTATCTATTTAAAATATATCTCTGTAGTCTAGAAAACCTAACTAGTATGACTATAAGTTTGACTATTATAGATGATTATTAATTTGTATTTCTTATCTATACATTAATTTTTTCAATGAACTGTATGAATATAATACCTTAAACAAGAGTAGAAAACAAAATTGATCTTAAATTTATATCAATAAGCCAAAATCCATACCAATGTAAAATAATTTGAGATTAACAGTTTGTTTAATTAAAGTAGATTTAATAATTTACCTTTTTATCATTTCTACGTCATATCTCCCTTTGCTCTTTAGAAAGAAATTGATTATGACCATTAACTATTTATAACCAACCCCCTTTAAATGAAAACAAACATTTATAAATAATATTTTGGGAAATTGAATGTAGTTTTCTATACTATTTCCTGCTAATTGGGGGTACTGATAATCTTATGGGGATCCTGAGAAAATTTATAATTATAGTTAAATCTTGGCTGTAGTAGTCTGTGAGGTTGCATAGTCTCAGCCAGTTACCTTGAAGCTGTTCTAGATGTTGGATCACCTGGGCCTCTCAGGGAGACCTCTCAGAGAGTCTCACTTGATCAAACCATATTAGGAATCCATAGCTTCTCATCTCCTGTTGAAACAAAGGCAGAACCTCTTTTCCTAAGCAATATATCCTCAAACCCAAATTTTGAAGTCAAAATACCTTTATGTAGTGTAGTGGCATTTCACTTTTATTTTAACAAAGAAAGCTTGCCTGAAGATGAGAGAGTAAAACAGCCCCACTGATCAGTCTTACAGACCAGGCAGTGGTGACACACACCTTTAATCCCAGTAGCCATATTACTTTGCCATAGAAACTGGGCAGTGCACACCTTTAATCCCAGCCCTAGAGAGGATTATAAAACGGGAGGAAGCAGCTCTCAGATACAGCCTCATTTTGAGATTCCTGGAGGTAGGGTTGCTATTTTGCAATCTGGCCAGTGTGGCTGTTTTACTCTTTGAACTTCAGGCAAGTTTTATTTATTAAAATATAAATGAAATATCACTAGAATGTTGGTTTAGCTTAGCAGACCCCACAATCAAATGTCTTTCTGTAGTTAGCTCATTAAAAGTCAAAAAATCCAAGAAAACACAATAGTATACATAATCCAGGCTCTCCATGCATTTTCCATCTTTATGTGGCTTTTTTATCTTATCTTTACTGTCTCTTTAAAGACTTTGTTTTATTTTTTAAAACTATTTTTTCTCTAACTGCCTATATCATTTTTTTTCATTCTTAAGCCTACATACATTTTTAAACACACACACACTATGACCTGTTTAGAGGTTTCTCTCTCTCTCTCTCTCTGGTCTGAATCTATCTTTATTTTGTATCTGTAATCATTTTCTGACCAGGAGAGTTTTTTAAAATGTTAAGTGGGTGTGACTAGGACCAATAAGGTGTCTTTGGCTGTTGGCTCTACCCTATTCAGCTTTCCGACATGATGGAGGTATTTCACCACCAGCTCTGGGAGCCATGCTCACCCCCCAATTCTGGGAAGCAGCAGGTCCATGCTGCCACTAGGCAGCTTGTAGCACGCTGCCCATAAACCTTTTTTGTCCTTATGAATAAAAGCTAAATCTACCATGCAGCGTGCTTTGGAGATGCCTCTGAGTACTGTGGGCCTCTAGTTATTCTCCTACCCCTGAACCTGTTTGTCTTGGCCCTATTTAAGGTGGGAGGTTATATATCATGGGTTGTTTATTCCTACCATGTGTATATGAACACATACTGATGAACTGCTATCATTTCTACATTGTAGAACATGCCGACTACATATTACAGAACATACCCAAGCATAGGAATTGCAAAGAATACAATAAAGGGAAGTATATAAAGTCACATAATTTCTCTCAGTTCTGGTGAATGTTTTTAAGCATGCTTGTAGTGTAAGTAGTCTGCTTTGGAGACTGCTCTGTGGTGATCATTGTGAACTGTGATATTGTATGCCATCATCTAGACTGAAATTCCTTGTTGGATAAAATATGAGTTCTTTTAATTCATGTCCCAAACCCTCCCAATGTTTCCTATCTTTGTATTCTTAGTGATTCTCATTTCCTACTTGGTAGTCTTTATTTTGGGTCTGCCTAACTAAACTGTCTCCTACAATTCTTTCATTCAGTCTTACGTTTTCTCATTGTACCCATTAGACTGCAATAGAATGTCTCCTTACATTTCCTGGAAAACACTACACACTTTCCATGAAAAAGGAGCAAATATCTGCCTTAGATTTTTGTAGAATCTGAAAGAGGAAGAAAATATCTCACACCGAGATAATGTACCCAAATCCCTGGGTACATTATTGTTATGATATGGTCTGTTTTAATTTGTGGTCACCTCTTTTCTTTTTTTTTTAAGATTTCCTTATTTTTATTCTATGTGAATGGGTGTTACTGCCTGTGTGTATGTCTATGCACGATGTGTGTGAGCTGCCTGAAGAAGCCAGAAGATATTCTGAAAGTAGAGTGATAAAAATTCATAGGTGCCCTGTGGGTGCTGGGACTAGAACCTGGGTCCTCTGCAAAAACAACAAATGTCCGTAACTGCTGAGCTGCCTCTTCAGGCTCTCCTTTTATTTTACCTAACTGTATAATATTCTTTGGAAAAAAAAATATTTTTCCTGAAGTTTCTTATTTAGAATACTTTGAAGGAAGTCACTTTTTCATATGCAACATTGCACATAATTGAAGAAGAATATACTATAAATCAGGTTATGAGAGAAAATTATAGAGTTTTGAGACAGTTGAATCTCTTAAGGGAAATCATTGCTCTACATAAACACTTTCCAACAGGGCTTGAACAGACGTTTGATTCTGTGTTTTTTGAAGCAAGCTTTCCTAGTGTCAGAAGACCTCTGTTACACGTGTGTAGTTTCCTATATGTGCATAATTGAGTTCCTAGTGTCAGAAGACCTCTGTTACATGTGTGTAGTTTCCTATATGTGCATAATTGAGTTCCTAGTGTCAGAAGACCTCTGTTACATGTGTGTTGTTTCCTATATGTGCATAATTGAGTTCCTAGTGTCAGAAGACCTCTGTTACATGTGTGTAGTTTCCTATATGTGCATAATTGAGTTCCTAGTGTCAGAAGACCTCTGTTACATGTGTGTAGTTTCCTATATGTGCATAATTGAGTCCATCAACAAGTGGTATAAAAACTGTTGGAGACTAACTGTTCTCAAATTATTATGTTCATGAATAATTCAATTTGCTTCTAGAAGCCATGTTTATAACATATATTCAGGATTATGGGATGGTAAGTTGCTGCTATTCATATAATGACATTTTTCTTACCAAATTGTTGGAATGAAAATAACAAGAATATTAATTGAATAGCATGCCTGCTCCTCATTAAAAAACAAACAAAAAACCCCTATGATCCTTTGTTCCCACTTTAAGTTTATGAATAAACCGTTCCAACCTGGCACAGTGTTACAGACTCTCGCTGAACTCAGAGGCTATGTTTAGTGAGAGTGGAACATGTTCTGCAAGGATTTCCTCTTAGTAATTTAGAAGATAAAGAGAAACACACTGCCCCTTGCGATGAATAGGAGCCTGAGGTGTTTGAAAGTTTCGGAAGTTTGCACTGAAGCTATGGTAATGCCTTGAGCAGAGAGGTCTTCATTATCTCAGCTCACAGAGCTCTTCGGAGGCGATGACATCATTGTGGCTTCTCTCACCTCAGAATCCAGGCAGGAGACACTTAGCGTCTTTGTCAGACATGTGTAGAAAAGAAGGCACAAAGAAAGAGCTTCCCGCAGAGTCGGGGGAGGCTTCGCGACTCCTTCTTGGTTCTTTGTGAAAGCCCATGACTGGACTTGTAGAAGATTAACCCCCTTCACGTTTCTGCAAAAACATTAAATAGATGCAAAGCAGCTCTGCCACTTTCTTCCTCTCTGTGAACTCAGTATTCTGGTGGGCAGTGAATTATTTTGAATTCCCTCAGAGAGGCCATGGCAGTCAATGGGAGCTGTGAATGAGGGCCCTCTGAAGGGCTTGGTTGTGGGTTTTCACCGTTCTTTATAGCATTATTCCTCTGAAAGAGTCCCCTCTAAGAGTGGGGTCAGCCTAGAGACCTTTATAGTGCGTGAAGTAATCCATCCTTTAATCTCTTCCTTCCTGTGGGAAAATCAGCACAGATAAAAAAAAAAGTTGGGGGGTGAGCTCATATTTACACCCATACAGTCTGTTTGCCCATTTATTTTCCATTTTTTTTCTGTTCTCTACATAGTTGTGGTATACTTTCTAATTTGGTTTCTTAATAAAGAAGAAACTCTCAAAAAAACTTAAAATTTTGTGCTAATACTTTTGTCTAGTTTCTGAAGACTTTTCTCTGCCCTCTGGACTAGTATGTCATCAATACTAGCAAATGTCACTTATCAAAGAATTAGTACTTATCAATTTGTTATTGCAGTGTAGTATCTCCTATGCCATTTCCATTCCCTTTATCCTTATTTTAATTTAGATATTCTGTATGTGCAATAATTATGTGTTTTTATATACAGATCAAGGTGCTATGTTGGAGGGCAGCAAGATTTATTTAATGACAAAATCAATACTGAGAAGACAAATGATAGCTTGCTTTGGAGTTGCTCTAGGAACTAGGGGATGAGATGGCAAGGCAAAGTTTGTTTATTTGTTTGTTGACATTTTTCAAACAGGGTCTCCTGTTGCAGCTGAGGCTGGTCTTGAACTCTCTTCCATCCTCTTGCCTCCGTTCTGCTATATTACAAGTGTATGCTACCTTACCTGTCTGAGAAGACTTTTATTTACTTTTTAATGTATGATTTTCAAAATCCACACTTGCATCTGCATGTCGCATTTACTTAAAAAGCCTTTGAAGTGTATGAGTCTAAGAAAAGTAGTTAACATCTTACTCCAGGCTCTTATGTGTTGTCGTTTTGGGACTGGCACCTATAAAGATCCCCTCTTATAGCAGGTTCCAGGAGCAGTTTAAAAACTTGAGATCACAGCCAGGCAGTGGCAGTTCACACCTTTAATCTCAGTACTCAGGAGGCAGAGGCAGGTAGAACTCTGAGGCCAGCCTGGTCTACAAAACAAATTCCAGGACAGCCACAGCTGTTACACTGAGAAACTGTCTTGGAAAACAAAAACAAACCCTCGCATTTACAAAGGGGAAAAGGAAGGAAACAGCAACTAATATTTTGCTTTAAAATACATGATTGACAGAAAGGTATATTTTACACACAATTTTCGGAAGGTATAGAATTACAAAGTCCTTTATAGTTCCTAGTTATTGGAACTGAAAGTTAGCTGCCTCTGATTGTCTTTGAAACAGTACAGGGTATAAGATAGAAAGACAGACAGACAGACAGACAGGGAATTGAAGGAAGAAATATGGTACTCTTAGGAAAAGAGGTGAATGAAAGAATCCGATTTCTTTATCACCGTGACCTCCTCTCTGTATTTTTCCCTGTTTAGAACTAAACTAGGAGAAAATAAAGATGCTTGCAGCCTCCCTCACACCTTACCACCTGACTTAGGGGCAGGTAGACAAGGAAAATGATCAATACACTGAGAAACAGTGAAGTTTTAGACAAAATAATGCTACCTACAGTGCAATGCAGTCTCCTTACTTTGGATTAAGGATGTGTTTTTCTTTTAATATGGAAAGCATAGGAAGCACGCTGTGTCCCTGCATGGAATCACCTAGGCCACCCCAGGGAGAAAGGGGCAAGGAGATTTGCTGTCATTTGTCAGGGGGCTGGGAAAAGGAACATGGGCTCTAGAAACCTGCAGACTCAGCTGAAGCTGCCTGTCTCCTGAAGGACTTAGGAAATCCGAGCCTGGCAGTACAGAGGACTGGGTGCTGGTCTCCAGGAGTTAAGGAATAGCAGTTTGGGTTCAGCCCATAGCTGTGAGAACCCAGGGCACCTTTCTCTTTCGTGCTTGTAACCACTATGCAAATGGATATGTTAGGTCTGGGGATTTTTAGTTTCTTTTAGAGATGTGAGCTCCTCTGTATGTAGCTGAGGATGACCTTGAAGCTCTGATATTACAGATTCTAGGTTCCAAATGCTGAGATGACAGGCATGTCCTACCACTGCTGATAAATACTATGCTGGGAAGCTAACCCAGGGTTTCATGTGCTCTACCAGCTGAGTTACACTCCCTGCCCAGCTTGCAAACTTTTTGAAGCCTCTTTGTACTCATTTCATTCTAGATAGTGTATTTTCAAAGTGGAGGCATGAAGGTACATTTTTTTGATGTATGTAAAAATAAGATGTGAAGGATGATGACCAGAGTTGGCCGTCATGTTTTCAAAGGATCTTTCAAGTCATGAAAACTAGAACTGAAATCATCTTGTTTTGCAACAGCATTTTATCTGAAACTGTTACTCGCTTTCTCTGCTTCAATAAGGGCGTCATGAGCTTCAGTTTCCCCTCAGCTGTGCACACAGTTTGTTGCTTTGCTGGGTTTCTGTTGTATGAGACCACTTGTTCATTTCCCAGCCACCCAGACTCTAGAAATAATCACACAGAAACTATATTATTTGAAACACTGCTTGGCCAATGACTCTAGTGTATTCCTAGTAAGCTCTTAAATATTAAATTAACCCTTTTCTATTATTTTATATTTCACCATGAGGCTTGTGGCCTACTGGCAAGGTTCCTGCTGATGGCTCGCATCTTCCTTCTCTGGCGACTCCATGGCTTCTGTCTGACTCTACCTTCTTTCTCCCAGCATTCAGTTTAGTTTTCCCCACCTAGCTCTACTCTGCCCTATCAGGCCAAGTCAGTTTCTTTATTCATTAACCAATAAAAGCAACATACAGACAGAAGGACCTCCCATATCAGTCTTCCTTGTAGGTGCCAACACTATTTCCAGTGGTGCAGCATAAGTTCCCCTTCAAATTGCATCCACAGAGTGCAGGTCCCTGCTTTAAACATTCATCACCCTTTGACCTCCCTGCCCAGCTTCTTCTTGTCCTGGTACCAGGTGTGATCTGGAGCCATCCCAGATGGCAATCTTCCATGTCCTTCACTGTCTACACTGGCATTTCATTCTCTGGAAGTTCAGCTTTCCATTTGGTGCACGCTTCATGGAATGAAATGCTTTTCCCCCCTTTCAGCCTTCCCTTCCCTGATGCAGGACTTCACTCTGGTGATCCTGCAGTAGGAAAGATGTTGCAAACACCTGAATAGAAGCCACTTGACATCTTAGAGGGGAATGGTGTCATGGGAAAGGTTTTCATTCAGTGATGGGCCCGTGACTGAATGCAGTACCCTAGATGTCTGAAGAATGGATAAACAAAAGCCACCATGGGAAGAATCTTCCTGGCTTGGACTGTAGCCTCTGGTGGCACAATTTCCTAAGTTCGATGGCTCCTGGGGAGCTCATAGTGACACTTCATTGCCCAGGACATAAAAGGAACTTTGAACATTTAGCCAGAATTTCCTTATGAATCCCCTCCCCCGTGTGTGTGTGGGGCGTGCTCTCCATCCACAACAGAACCATCCCACTCACTCTGCATAATAGCATCTGCTTTGCCAGCACATCATCAGAAGAGAAAATGTAATTTATAGGCAACATTATGTTCTCCTGAAGTATGAGCTAATTGGACATAAAACCCACAAAATAAGTAAAGTTCAAAATGCAAAGTTTGGATATAGTTTGCCTTCGTGAATCTGTGTTCCACCTGAGTCAGCTTAAATAAACTTTCGGTGCCTCTGCTTCCATCTGTTCTGTTTTTTTTTTTTTTTTCTGCTTTTCTTTTCTTTCTTTTTTTGTAGTACTAATGAGTGAACCCAGGGACTCACAGATGCAACACAGGCCCTGTAGCTCCGAGACACACCCTCCCTCGGCCCTCCAAATTAAGTGATGGGGAGAACAAGCTTTCTCACCGGGATCTCAGAATCAAAGGCGATGAAATATTTAGACTAGCATTCATGTTGCTACCACCACTGGCATAAAAACATAAACTTACCAGCATTTTAAATGACAGAAGCTATTTAGATTCCAGAGAACTTTAAAAGTTGGTTAGTATAATTAATATTTAATATTAATTAAATTAATATGTAATATTGATCAAATTAATATGTGATATTAATTAACTTAATATTTAATTAATAATAAATAATTATATATAATTAATAATAAATAAATAATTATGCATTACTAATTATATATGATTAATAGCATAATTAAACAATTAGGATATTTGTGAAGACCTCTGCTCAATCCTTTGCTGCTGGGACTTGACCTGACTAGGGCTGGGAATGAAACATGAGAGAATAAACATACAGACACATGTGTAGAAAAGCTAAGGCCTGTTGGGCCATGCATACTCTATGATGGAGTGACTGCAACTGCCACACAACCGGGAACTTGAGTGTGCTTATTTTGTACAGCACAGGGGGAGGGTTGCCTAGTCACTCCAGGAGGTCTCTCTCTCTGAGTCTTCAGGGGTAGCATCCGGAAGGAGGAAGCTGCAGTCGCTAGTTTTCGCACACACTGATCATCCATAAACAATCCATGTGTACACTGTTAGCCGTCACACTCAGACTATAGGAAAGCTTCTTGCCGTCTTTCTGAGCCTCACCCCGGTGGAAAGCTTTGCTGCGTTCTCCCAACGGAGGGAAAAACCTTGAAGCTGACTATCTATGGGCCTTTTATAGGATTTATGATGGAAACTGGACAAAAACAGAGTCAGTTTCTATTGAGAGTGGTTAGTTCTCTGGCCATTCGTGACCCAGGCCAGTGCAGGGGAGCACACTCTGCCTTTCAGGCTCACCTGAAGAGGTGGTCACGTGCTTCTCATACATTGCTCATCCAGATGGAAGGTCATGCATTGAAGCCCTCTCTATCCATCCCTAACATCTTTTAGCTGCTGAACTTGGCTTGTGTGTTTGCCACTCACCCTGACTGACATTGTTAGTCACCCACCTTGCAGGTGTTGCTGGCTCTGACCTTGGCTGGTGTCTTGCTGGCTGTTAAACTGTGTTCTCCTTGTTCTGACATTTATTGATTACTGGCTTGTGGTTTTATCAAAAGCACCCCCCACCCCCAGCATATACACATACTCCCTTAGAGAGCTAACCTCTGCCTCATAAGATTCTTAACCAAACCTCAAACTAATACTATGTAGTTGTGGTAATTCTAAGTAGCTTTTAGAACTTTTTACTTATTTAGACATCATCTTAATTTTTCCTGTGAAGGCAGGATTACTCTAGACCAATTTTTTGTAGGCTCATTTTTGTAAAACGCCCTGAAAAGTATGACCATTAAAGAGGTTTGCATGCATGTGGTAGACCAGAAACATCTTGTTCACTTTCATTCCCTCTCTTCCCATCTCCCCTCCACTTCTGCCCTTTCTGCTTCTCAGTTTCCATGATACACATAAATCCACAGGTGCAGTTATAAAGCTGTTCTCTTCTTTCGCCTCCATCTGTTTCTCTGAGGCAGAGTCTCTTCTTGAACGTGGGGCTTATGACTTAGCTCCACTGGAATCCAGTGAGCCTCAGTGCTCACCTTGTTGCCGCTACTCGAGCTAGGGTTGCAAGCGTGTGGAGAATGCTGGTTGGTATATGCTAGGATCTGAACTCCAGCAATTATGATTATGTAGCATGGGCTCTTAACTACAGGGTCATCTTTCCAGCCCCCTTTTCAGGATTGGATGACAGACCTTGGGTGAGGGGACCTCAAGATTAGGGTTATGGTGCCTGTGGGTTTCACAATTGGGAAAGTCCTCCTTGTTTACCTGACATGACACAGCCCCAAACATACAAGTGGGATAACCTGATGGAGCCTTGGCTCTGGCCCTGCATGACAGAGGAAGGCTTGACTGTGGGGGGTACCAGCTATCACCTGGCATGATCAGTAGGCTGAGGACCACTGTGGGTATGGGTAGTTCTGACATGGCAAACAAGTCAGCCTTTGCCACTTCAGCATTTGGTGGGAAAAAAAAATCCTGTTTTTATCCCTATGCTAACGAACAGGTTTTCTTATTCTCATTACAGGGAGGTCAGCCTTTCAGGGACCCGGATTTTATTTTTATTTTTGAGATAATATTGTCTGTGACCCAGGCTGGCCTCAAACTTGCTTCCCTTTAATTCCTGACTTCCCTGCTTCTACCTTACAAGTTGTGGGATTGCAGACTGTGCCACCACACCTAGCTCCAATAATTCTGATTTTCATCCAGAGTTTCTGTGGCCCAGTCACCTAACTTCTCAAGCCTCGGTAACAGAGTAAGCATCCTCCCTTCTACAGCTTCACCGGTTCCCTCCCCAGACCTGCTGTCTGACCTGGAAGCAGACAGCTCACAGTGCAAGGCCCGTGTCCAGGTCTTCCTTTATTTCTGGTACTGATTGATTCTCATTTATTGTAACCGTAGATAAGAGGATGCTGGTTGTCAGTCCTTTATACTTATCTCTATCTCTTTCCCTCCCTCCATTCCTCTCTCTTCTTCCCTCCCTCCTTTTGCTGACCTTTACTGACCAGACCCAGAGCTCTCTCTGGTGGTGATATCAGTTCAAGAGACTAAAGCTGACTTAACCATCGATGAGCCATGAAACAGAATTAGAAGAGCTCCAGAAACAAAATGACAGAAACAGGGCAGTTCTTCCCGCTTAACACATCACTTCTTTCCAGACACATTTATAAAGTCACACGGAAGAGCGCCACGTGTAGGAGCATGTTGTTAGTCCCCATAACATACAATGCTTCTAGAGAAAAACAAACATCTTACATAGTCTAGCACACAGGATTGGACAAAATTTCCTGGTTGTTTTCATTGCGAATGAACCTACTTTCTCCTGTCCACCCACTGCGTTCTTACTCCTCCTTTTCCTCCTTTATTGCTTTCACTTAAAACACAATTTGGAGTTGCTCGTTTACCAGCCTCCCATGAGATCATGTGGTTGGATGAAAGAGTTACTTAGAGTGTTGTCAGTAAGTGCTACTCGAACAGTGGCTTGCCTGCATGCCTTGTGCATCAGTTCTGTTTGTTTCTGGTATAGGAGCACAAGGAATAGGTTTGGATGGATTAGAACTTTAACTTCTACTGTTGAAATACCAACTACTTCCCAGAGAGTGCATGATAATATACTTTTTTTTTCAGTTAGAAGAACTGCCTACTTATTCAGTAGTGAGCTATGTTTTCAGTTATTTTCTCTCTCCCTGACAAGGAAGACAAAGATTGGCTACTATTAATCACATGGCAATTACCCAGATTTATGTTTTTGTACTTTGATGTTAGAAAATGACTTCTCTTATGTCTGATGTTGCCAAATAGCATTCCTTAGGAACTTGCAAAAAACCCACCTTCTTCATCTTTTGTTAATTATATACTGTAAAACAGAAAGAAGTAGCATTTTAAAGTCCATGTCTTTTAATCAGCTAGGAAGTTACTGACCCTTTGTGTTTAGACCAACACCATTTATGTTTCCCTAGGCAAGGACTCAGATTGATGTGGATGGAGAATTCTGATAATACAGCATTTTCATAGCAAGTTTGCCCTGAATTACACGTGTTTTTCTTGCTAATTTGCCTTCTCTGTACACACAGAGTGACAAGAGACTTGTTTGTGATAATTCCAGTGTTCATCAAAGCCACAGCTTGTAGGTGGTGTGGCACCTGATGAAGGAAGTAAGTTCAGGATGCAAGGCAAAGTTCTAATTAGTAATTAGTAATGTCAGCTACCCTTGTATATTAGGGCTTTCCTTTGCCAAAGCTTTTAACAGCCAGAGATCAGTAGCTCTTGTGGATTAGGGATATAATTTTTTTCCATAAAGATTGGGAAACAGAATTTTCCTTTCTTTCCTTTTAACACTTAAAAAAAAATTAAAATAAAAACCCAACCAACCAAGTTATACACTAATGATAGGTTAGAGATAAGAATGTTAAAAAAGATTAGCATCATTAAGGTAGACATATAATGTTTATATATATATATATATAATAAAATAGAGGTAAAGAAAGCTAGTCATTTTTTAAATTCCATAATTAAAATTCATAATTTAGAAAGATCTATTTGTTTATGTATGTATATGGGTGCATTTATTTATTTATTTTTACATATGTCTCTCTTTGTACATGTACTTTGTACATGCCTGGTGCCCTTGGAGGCCAGTAAAGGGCATGGGATCCTCTGGAACTGGAGTTTCAAATCCTTGTGAACTGCCCCTTGGGTGCTGGGAACGGAGCCCAGGACCTCTACAAGAACAGCTTGCTTTGAACTGCTAAGTTATCTCTTCAGCCCTCATTTAAAAAAATTAATAAATGAAAATAAAATGTAAAAATACAACCAAAAGCCCTTGAAAAGTAAGGAACTGATTTTTATAAAGGCTTTATTTTTGGAAATTAACTCCATGCTGGAATTTTAGTCTAAACTTGCTTTTAAATAGAAGGCTCAGCAGGGAAGATCTCCCTAAAGACTCGTTAATCCACTATAGTGAACAGCTACTTTCTGCTGCTCTTGAAAATCAGGGTTATGGAGGCCTTGTTTTGCGTTCAGTGGCTCAGTACATTGGCAGGGCAGGTTCTTATGCCAAACTGCCTGCAGGCACCATGCACCATGGCTGCTGCATGAAAACATTGTCATGATGCCATTGGTGTTCTTCCATGCTTTCCTCTCTATCATGCTCTCTCTCTGAGCCCCTTCCTTTCCTGCTTGCCTTCTTCCTCTTCCTCTTTCTTTGTCCAAGTCATATTCTAGTTATGCCATTTCCAGACTGATTAAGGAAGGAAATCGAATGCCATCCTGCCTTCCCTTGCACTAATCATAGAATTAATACTTTTAAGAGCATCGAAGAAGCTTGCAATCCTCTCAAGCTTTCTGTTGCTTGCTTTGTCTTTGCAAAATGCTAATGCTTTTTATGATTGGCATTTTAGCTCTAGGATTGTTAGAGTGCTACAGATGGTTGGAATGTGCTTTAAAAAATAAGAATGTAAATATATAAACACATGCCCACCCAGATGTATCCATACACATACACAAAAGATAAATTTAGATGGAAAAATAATTCTGGAGAAAAATGAAACATGACTTTGATTACTGATTTTAGAAAATAATTCAGTTGATAAATGTTGCATCTTTGGGAGATTACCAAGGGTAATATATAATGCAGACATTTTGGGAGGAGGAGGCAATAACAGCATGGAAATTTATTGGCTTGCTAGTATACCTTCCTAGTCAGTGTGTAGCCATCTTGATGCTGGCTAGAAATCAGAAATGGTACATCAAAAACATGAATCTCATGGAAACAGACAATGAGTACAAAGGCATGTTTATTCTATCTGTTGGGTGCTAGAATTCTTAACGAGTTGTTTCTTTTTAAGTACATGAAAATTGCCTTACTAAATGAGATTTAAGTGTAGGCAAAGTAAAATGACAGATTTTCTCGGGTTGTTTGTCTTCATGATAAACTTCAAATGCCTCATTTTTTAAAATGTTGTAATTAAACATATTATAATTATAAAGTTTCCAAATGTAATTGGTTTTCTTGTGAAGACTTTATCTAATGCTTCCTTGCCACTGAGATGCTCACTTTTCTGTCATGTGCCTTCTTTGCTTAAGCTGTCTCTATCCGTATTTTTTACCTTAAACCTCTGTGAGTCTTTGCATGCAGTTTGACCTGAAGTTTTTAGAGCCATTTTATTTATTTATGTTCACTTGTTTGCAAAAGTAGCCAGGTAGCTTTTATTCAAAGCCAAGCCTTAGTATAAGTTAGAAATATGCTTTTGAAATTTGTTTTTATTTTTGAAATTAAAATTAATTGCATAATTTCTCCCTTCTCTTTCTTTCCCGCAAGCCTTGCCATCCATTCTCCCTACTCTTTTTCAAATTTATGGCCATTGTTTCTTTAATACACACACACACACACACACACACACACACACACGTCTCTCACACATGTGTGCACGTGTGTGAATATATATGTGTATATATATATATACATATATATATATCCTGCTCAGTCCATATACTATTACCTGAATGTCTATGTTTTCAGGGTTGTAAGCATTTAGAAAGTTCCCCATTGAGTAGAGGATTTATTTATTCTTTTCTCCCACAATATCTCTTAAGCCACCATCAGGAAAAGTTTAGGAGTTGGAAAATTCAGATAACTTTTTGCATTCTAAATACATTCAGGTTAGAATTTATTCATAACCCTTGACTGGTAAAAAAATTAGAAGTCCTCACAAATTATTTCTGTATTGTTGCAAAATTCTCTGTTTTTTATTTTTATCCTCCTTGGTACAAAATACATATGAAAACTTAAGACAGGACATTCAGCAGAGGAAGTGGTATCAGGCAGAGGAAATTAATGGTTATCCATTAAATAACCCAAGCAGGTAATGGTGGTGTTTCTAGTAATAATAATAATATAATATAATTATATTTATAACTGTTTTATTATGTTCATTAATTCCTTTGACATTTTCAAGAATTTTTTTTACAATAATTATCATCATTTTATGGTGTAGGAGGGTCCTTCTATATTTGGGTTGCTTTTATTGGTTAATAAAGAATCTGCCTTGGCCCTCTAATAGGGCAGGACTTAGACAGGATAAAGAAAAGAGAATGCTGGGAAGGGGACAGAGCCAGAGAGAGTTGCCCGCCATGAAGCCTGCCAGGTCAGAGATGCAAAATCTTTCCCGGTAAGCCACGACTAGTGGCAACACACAGATTATTAGAAATGGGTTAAACAAATATGTGAGAGTTAGCCAATAAGAGGTTAGAGCTAATGGGCCAGGCAGTATTTCAATAAATACAGTTTCCGTGTAATTATTTCGGGTACACACAGGGAGCCGGATGGCACAAGGGGCCCTGCGCCGGGAACGCAGCCCTAACCCCTCATTACTACAATTTTATATGTGGAAATTGAGCTGGATATATAATAAATTCTCCTAAATTCCAGGATAAATAATTAGTATATAAAGACTTGTATCTAATGTTTATGTTTAGAAATTAATTGCTCTTTTCATTATCATAAACTATTAATTACCCTGAGCTCTATGATTGACTTGACCTCATTTTTTCTAAACTCATGAATGATGAGTGCTACAAGAGACTTCGATGACTGATTCCAAGTGACAGGTCTATGATATTTAAAGAACATCTTCATTTACCTAGTTGTTTTTTTGTTTTTTTTTTTTGTCAAAGAGAATTTCTGTGCTTGAAAGTCTACTATATATAGTAGATGGAACCAGGTCATTCCAGGCTCAGGTACTGGCTACAGCTTGCTTTTACGACCTCTGGGGAAGTGTTTTATTTAAAACCACTGAATATTCATGGTGCCCAGTTTTATGAAATTTAGTATAATAATGAGTCTAAAGTGCAATCAAATTTGTCATCCTTTGTTTACATGAGACACAGGAGAGATTATCTTGAGTGGGTTTGAACTAAGTAAGTGCCTCAGTGAATAATGCTAACTAAGAGATGTGCTTCTGTTAGCGTGGAATAAAGCAAGCAGCCATGTTGCCAACTGCTTGTTGGGACTTTGTGGCAAGGAACCCCAGGATGGTGCAATAGCTGAGGGTCTTTGTCTGACAACTGTCAAGGAAATTGAGGCCTGAATCTCATACAGCCATAGGGGATGAATCCTATCAGCAACTGTAGATTTGAAAGAGGAGCACAAGTTCATTTGAGAACTTATTTCAACTCTGAGAACTTGGGAAAAGTAATAATAGCAAATAGTTGACCTCTGTCAGATTCTGACCTTCAGAACTACGAATGAGCAAATCAGAGTTCCTAAAATAAAGTCCCTAACTTGTGATTTTTGACAGATGGCTAAGACAGGCGCCCTCAAGCTACTTGGTATAAGTCTTCTGCAAATAGAATTTAAGTCAAGGGCCTGTGGATGTCTGTGATCCATGCTGCTGCCTGCTCGTATGGGCATAGAAACTTCTTTTGCAGTGCTATCGATGACTGCAGACTCATAATTGAAACATTGGAGGCTTCTTTGATACCCCCCAAAGAAACAGTCCAGATAAGAAGCAATTGAAGAGAGTCCTTATACATTATGAGAAAGATGCTTTTCACAGTTCACGGCTTCTGGTTGGGGTTAGGAGGGAACATGGTTTTCTTTAAGGGGTTGGTCACTCTGAGTTTCATCATGAAACACATATGGACAATACAAATTGAATTTGGTGGGGAGAGGCTCAATGGTGGGTCAGTGGGCCTAGAAGGAATGGAATCAAATGTGATCAGGGTGCATTTCTTGAAATTCCCAAATAATTAATAAAAATATTAGGTTGAGGGAAAAAATCCTTTCAAGTTAGGAGGATGATAGATTGATTGGACCCATCCTTCTCAGTTGTATGAATGGAAGCAATTACATTTTTTTTTGTTCCCTGCACAGTAAAAACTGCTGCCCCTGTATAACTTCATTGCTACTGCTTGACACCAAGGATTTGAAATGGAAGTTTCTGCTAATAAGAATTGATAATAACACAAAAATAGTGGGACAGTAGATAACGTGCTAATCGTTGCTCGTTATATGATTGAAAAGACGTTTTAGGAAAAGGACCAGTCTGTTGCATAGAAACCAAGCAAACAGCTCCTCTTAAGCCTGCTTGAATCAGAAGCTAAGACCATACTAGACAGTAAAAATGTAATTGATACATTCTTATCTTATTTGAGAAAAGAGGATGAATTTGCTTAAAGATCCAAACAAGAAAGAGTTTGAGGGAGGAAATGAAGGTTGGATGAAATAAAATGTGCACAATACAGAGAGTAGGTCGCCTTTTCCTGCAAGACTTCAAGAAAGTACCTGAATTCATCAGATTTTTGCTACAAGAGAATCTTCCTCAAATGCCAAGGATATAGTGAACTCTGTGTCCCAGCCAGCAGAGATAAAATGGAAGCATTCTGAAGAACTAGAGAGTAAGGGAGCTAGGAAGAAGTCCCTGGCTTTCAGGCATTGGCTGAAATCATGAAGTAGGCTCTGGGGACCAGTTTTCTTAGATTGGAGAGGCAGTGTTCAAAGGACAGATAGAAACAGTTGTTTTTGCTATGTGCTAGACACAGTGATAAACTCCTTTCCCATGGAACTCTATTTCCTCCTGGGAATAGACTCTATACATTCTCTGTAATCCCCAAACACAGGCTGTAGCATCTAGTGCATTAGATCATTTCTTAAGTTTATTTACCTAGTAACATAGTACCAGGGTCTATGATATGCTGGTTCATAAAACTTGGATTCAGCTTTTATAGATCTTATAACTATAGACTAATAATTGAATAAAGGAATGATAGATATAAAATAGACTAATAATATGGTTACTTTACTAATAAAATTTTAGCAAAATTAAATTATTTAGGAAATAGGTGGCCTGGGGTTAATTTCTGTCAATTTAATACAAGCAAGCATCACCTGAGGAAAGTCACCTCAGTTGAGGAATTGCCTCCACCTGATTGGCCTGGGGCATGCCTTTGAGGCATTTTCCTTACTAATGATGGATTGTGATGGGCCAGCCCACTGTGGATGGTGCCACCCTGCGTAGGTGGTATGGGTTGTATAAAGATGCAGGTTGAGCAAGCCAAGAGTAAGCAGTGTTCCTCATGGGCTCTTTGTGCTTCAGTTCCTGCCTTGAATGTCTGTGGATGCACTGTGACTGGGAAGTTGATGTAAACTCTTTCTCCCTACAAGTCATTTTTTGGTCAGTGTTTTGCCAGAGCAAGAATAAAACCAACTAGAACAATTGGAGAGCCAGGTTTGGTATTTATTCCTTTTGTGTAACTCTAAATACTTTGCAATTATCCAGTGTTTCCCTCTTCCTTCCATCAATGTAAACGAAGTGTAGGGCATAGGAGATTGTTTGCTTGTGTTCAAACTTGAACTTGTGTATACAAGTCAAGCACTCAGCCACTGAATCATAATTTCCTGCCATCATTACTGTTTATCCCCTTCTTTTTAACCCAAGAACTTAAATGAGCAATCCCAGTCATAAAATCTATACTTGCAAGCACGCTTCTGTCTTAGTCACTGTTATATTGCTGTGAAGAGACACTGTAACCAAGGCAGCTCTTATAAAAGAAAGCATTTAATCATAGGGGTTTGCTAACTGTTTGAGATGCTTAGTCCATTATCATCATAGCAGAAAGCATGGCAGCAGGCATGGTGCTGGAGAAACAGTTGAGAGCTACATCCTGAAATTAGTGCTCCTATACACACAAGGAGCAAAGCACACATTCTCTTTTTACATAGAGACACTGAGGTGCCATTTGTGAGGAGTGAGCCCTCAGTAGTCAAAGCCTACTGGAACCTGGGTCTTGTACTATGTGGCTTTCAATAGTATGAGCAAGGCATTTTCATATTTTATAAGTTTCTCAGCACCTGGCATTTTATATAACAGCCCAACCAGTCCATTTCTGACACCTGACTTCTGGGACAGTGCACATGTGCTCACACACATCATCAGTGATAGATTGGCTTCTGGTACTCTACGCATGTGATCACACACAGCATAGCTGATATGTTGACTTCTGGTACTGTGCACATGTGATCACACACATCATAGCTGATATGTTGACTTGTGGGACAGTGCACATGTGATCACACACATCATAGCTGATATGTTGACTTCTGGTACTGTGCACATGTGATCACACACATCATAGCTGATATGTTGACTTCTGGTACTGTGCACATGTGATCACACACATCATAGCTGATATGTTGACTTGTGGGACAGTGCACATGTGCTCACTTACATCGTAGCTGATATGTTGGGACCTGGGGTCTAGAAACTCATGTTGAGATTGCCAGGTGGTCTTCTTTAGTGTTTGCCTTAACTCTTTTTCTTTTCTGTGTCATCTCTCTGTTTTAGGATGTATCTTGTCCCCTTTGTATCCATATACACTGGTGTTTTTCCTGTCTATCACCTGTATTTTATTATATAAACTTAAGCCATATAGTGCTGTAATCATAATTCTGGGTCCCCTTTCCTTTCTGGAGGCATGAAATTTGGGTGATGATTTTTTTCTTCTCTAAAGGGAAATAATTCTTGCACTACAATAAAGTCCTTTCCCTTGCCTAATGATCTGATAACCCTGCAGTATGAAGAAACTCTCCTTTGCGGACACAAAACTTTACCCTGATTTTCATGTCCCTGCCTGGTGTGCCCACTGTTTGATGTCTATTATTTAGATGCTGGGTGAATGTTCCTTCCTTGGAAACCTTTCCTGAACCAGCAAACTAGGTCAGGCCAACCATCTTGTACTCTCAGGATAGCATGGGCTTCCCTTGCCCAGTAGCCCTCACAGTTTATAATATATCAGTGTGGTTACTCGCTTAGGCTCTGCCTTTTCCATTAAGATCGAAAGGCCAGGAGCCTCTCTGTTTCACTCATCATTTGCTTTCTTGAATCTGGTAGAGTGCTAGGCACATAGTAGGCGCTCAGGAACGAGTTGTTGAACTGAGTGGACTGTACACCCCAGAAATACTTTAGCCACCTGTGGCCATTCCTTGTGGTAGAGTCAGATGTACTGAGCCAATTTGCTGCCTCACAGGGATGAAGTTGAGTCTATACTTAGGAATGCCAGAGGCCAGTTTACTGAGTCATAGTTGAAAGGAAGGGAGGCAGTGCCTTGCATAAAATCTCAAGGGTGAGATAATTCTAGAAACAGTGCAGAGAAACTAGTAATAAAATTGGTAGCCAGGGGATGGGGATCAAGAAGAAACAGAGGGAGGAAACATTGTAGGGCCAAGAGCTCAGCACTAACCCCAAGAAAGAACAACTATCACTTTCCTGTGGTCACTGGTGAGATATGAGAGGCATTTCTGAAAGGGATCATGAAAAGTCAGACCAGAAATCTTGGGTGTGGCTTCTGTGCTGCTGTAGAAATGCCTTCCTTCGTCTGAGGTGTAATTGCTTGTGTCAGAGGCAAGAAGACTGAGGTAATTCTCATTGCTAGAATTCAAGGTGTTGGGAGTGCTTGCTCCTTCGCTATCCATTTCTGTTGTCATTTTTTTCGATGTCATAGTAACAAGTTCCACAGTTAAAAATAAATTCCTTTCACAGCATTTTAAACCAAGGAACTATGCACAAATATAATCAGTCACCTCATTCCCTTGAAATATATAACTGAAATAGCAATAAATAATCCACCAGTGTGGACAGGATGGAAGAAACAGAAGTGGAAGAAAATTTAGCATAAGGAAAAAATATAAAAATCTATTTATGGAAGGGTTTATTTTCATATTGCTTGGTTAATAATTAGTGACATCTTTTACTTTCTTCTATTTATAACCATCTTCTTCCTTTTGCCATATAAAACTGTTCAATTTTTAAATAATTCACATGTGTAATAATTCTGCTGCAGTCTTGAATGAGATAATCCCTTGTGACTGGTTTTCTTTACTTCTGATTTAGCCGCTTAATTCTAAAAATGACTCTTGGCTTGCATGATTCCAAACATAGCAAAAAGATAATAGTAGGGGATCCTGTATTAGGAGAAATGGGGATCAATTTCCAAACATGCAGTACAGCACATAGACTGGCACTTGGGTATTTAATTAAATAAAAATATGTTTTGAATGCTAAAATGAAAAACATTATAGAACAACTTAGGAAGTGTATACTTTTCCTTTATACTGCTGAAGCAGCCACAAGCTTCAAAAATTTTTTTGGCTTTTTGAGACAAGGTCTTGAGACCTGTCTTGCCTGGAAATTGCACTATAGATCAAGTTGGGTTCAGCTTTTAGCCAGTCTCCTACCTGTGCCTCCCAAGTGCTATGTGTAACGTGTGTAACCACGTTCCTGACGAAGCTTTGACAACTTTGTTTTTAGATGCTCTGTTCCACACACTCTCTGGTTTGTATCTTTATCTTAGCATGTTACTCGTTGTATTGGGTGGATTGTCAGCAGTCCGCACAAATCCCTCACATGGTTTCATGTTTTTCTAGAGTGCCTCCTCCCTCATCAGGACTTGGAACATCATTTATGGCCCTCACACTTCCTTCACCTCTGTTGTAACCTTAAGCGCAGTAAGATAGTTTGGGATGCTTCTGGGTGTTAGACAAGTTGAGTCACATCATGCAGATTTTGCCCAGCTTTGTTTATTTGAAGTTATCTTTATGAAATTCACACTTGTGTAGGCTTCGTTTATCCTATTTTCAACTCTTTCACTTGGTGTGTGGATATGCCACATTTCCATATCTACTTTCTTGTCAAAAACTGGAATGTTTCCATGTTAGCTATTATTAATGGGGTTGCTTCGAGCAGTTTGGTTCTCATGTTGGTGCACATGCATTTTTGTTGAATCGATGAATGAAAACCAGTGTCAGACAAGAGCATCTGGCAGCTAATGGCTTCAGAGAAAGGGTAAGTTAGCTCTCTGGGGGATAAGCTTCCTAATTGATTATCCAATACAAAAGGGCCATCACTGAAACCAAAGACACACAAACAACAAAAATGGACTCAGCAGGTTGCATTTTGCACATTTATGCACATATAAAGACATATATATATATATATATATACATATATATAACAATAATAAACACAGTAAAAGAGTCCACTAATGTAAAAGTACAGGGACACATTGAAGAAGTTGGAGGGAAGGGGACTTAGGAGGGGCTGGAGGGAAGAACGTAAAGTGGCAAAGTGATGTAATTATATTGTAATTAAATATATAAGAAATAATCTGTGACAGAATTGAGCTTGCGGGGTTGTTTCAAATGTCCAGGGTAGCTTTACCCAGATATTCTATTGCTAAAGTGTCTCCTGAAACTTACCGATACTTTATCTATTGATGCTATTAGTCAGTTAGGGGTTATGTAGTGGATACTGTGGTTTAGTTAGTATTTCTTCAATGACTATTGAAGTTGAGCATCTTATATATTGGCTATTTGTGTAATGATTTCAGTGAATTGCCTATTTGGGTCTTTCACTCAGTTTCCCACTGGAATGACTATGTTGCTGAATTGTAGAACAACAATTCTTCATCTGTTGACAGAGGTCACTAGTTTCTTTCCTGACCACCATGACTTGAAATAATCACACAGAAATCTGTAGTAATTGCAATACTTAAGCTTTTGGTCAATAGCTTAAACATATTTCTGGCTAACTCTTATATCTTAAATTAATCCATTTCTATTAATCTGTGTATTGCCACATGGCTGTGGCTTGCCAGCAAGGTTCAGGTGTGTCTGTCTCCTGCAGGCAGCTACGGGGCTTCTCCCTGACTCTGCCTACTCTCTCTCTCTCTCTCTCTCTATATATATATATATATATATATATATCTTTCAGCCTGGCTATAGTCTGCTAAGCCACTGGCCGAAACTACTTTATTCATTAATCAATAAAAGCAAAACATAAGATAGAAGGACTTCCCACACCAATCATCCACAAATGAGAATTTTTTTTAGGTATCTGTATTCAAATAATACAGATAATTTTTCACATGGTATCTTCCATTTAACTTGTGAGTGCTCCTAGGTAAACAGGTACTATAAAAGGAAATTATCTGATTCTTTTTACAGTTATACTTTTCACGGCCTTTTAAAATATGTGCCTATCTTAACTCATAAAGATAGCCCATGTTTTCATTAAAATGTGTGTCTGTGTTTCTTCCATGTTCAGACTTTTAAATGATTTAATGATATTTGGTTTTGATGTGAGATATTCAGTTGATCCATAACTTTTACTGAAAGCAAATTCTTTTGCTATTTCATGATAGTGTCACCTTGCCTGTGATGGAGCCATCTGCATGTGTCTCCCTTCAGGGCTCTCTGCCAATCTTTGTATCTGTGTGGCACTGTTTTAACTGTTTGACTTTTCTAATAGATTTTGATGTGTGTAGGTGTAACCAATTTAGGTATATGCTTTTTGTAATTGCTATTGCTGTTCTGGATCTTTCTTTTCCTGTGTACTTCTTTTTTTAATTGGCATTCTACCTCTAAAAATTAAAAAAAAGAAAACACTAGAATTTTTAATGGGATTAGATCAAATTTGCAAATCAAACTGAGGAGAATTCTTATCTTGATAATAATAAAATTTCAAAACTGTGAACATTTCTCGTTTCTATTTATGCTTTTCTTCTCATGGACTTTATAAAACTTTTTACCTAACTATTGCACATATTTTATAAGGTCTCCTGGTGGCCAGCTAAGTTTGGTTGTAAGCCTAGCCTTTAACAGCTGAGTCAGCCCTCCAGGGGCCATCTAATTTTGATGTTATGAATTCTATCTTTAAAATATTATTTCTAGTGCACATGACAATATTTATATTGGCTTTCTATCCATTTTCTACACAAAATTAATTTATTAAATATCATTAGTTGTCTGTATATTACAATTCTGGAAAGATTTTTAATTGAAATTTCAAATAGCTCCTACATGGTCTCTATTTGATACCAGCTTAGCAAGCAGCCTGTGTTGAGAAGTTTGTTGACTTGTTGCAAATTTTAAAAATTTAAGACAAATATTTTCACATAGTCTCTGAATTAAGAAATTTGCCTTCAGCTTTTTTGTTTATCTGAAACAGGACTTTCTCTTCCATTTACTGACTTGCTCTGATTAGATGTTGTGGGCATCTTCAATATTAGTCTTTCCACAGCTCTGGAGTTTCTGTAGTTAATGCCTTTCTTACATAGCTTTATTCGTGTCTTTAATTGAAGTTGGTAGTCACCATTTTTTCCTTTCCTAACTTAGGAAATTCAAACCTATGAATTTTCTTCCCAGACACAGTATGTATATTCCCAAAATGTTAATATACTATCATTCATTCCAAAACATTTTATATTTTTCTGTCATCTCCCCTGCCCTGTTGTTCTTTACATGTTTTATTATAGCTGTGTTTCTTAATTTCCTTGCATGAGGATTTTTTAAGTATCCTTTTGCATCTGTTTTCTTCCATCATCCTAGGAGAACATGGAATGACCCTAAAATTTGTTCAGATTTATATTATGGATCACTATAAAGTATTATGATCTAATAGCACACAAATATTCCATGGTCACTTGAAAAGAATGTGTTTTGTCATCATTGCATTCAGAATGTTTGTTACAAGGACACATTGTAATTGTACTGTTTGTATTATCTTGACATGTCCTGATTTTTTTAAAGTGCCACTGAGTTTAATATGCTGTGGGGTTTTTACTCTGTTTCCAGAATTTGCCATTTTGTATACAGCATTTACAGTGCATATCTTTTTTTAAAAAAAACAAACAAACCAACAACAACTATCTTTTCTCATTTTATAACAAATCCCAGTTCCCACTCCCTCCCCTCTGCTCCCTTCACCATCCCCACCCACCATGCCCCCCATCCTCTCCTCAGAGAGTTTATGGCTTCCCATGGGAAGTCACCAAAATCTAGCACATTTCTTTGAGGCAGAACCAATGCCCTCCTCCACTATATCTAGATTGAATAAGGTATCCCTCCAAAGAGAATGGGTTCCAAAAAGCCAGTATAAGCAGTAGGGATAAATCCTGGTCTCACTGCCAGTGACCACATAATTTGCCCCAGCCATACACCTGTCATCCACATTCAGAGGACCTAGTTTAGTCCTATGCAGGCTCCCCCACTGTCAGGTCAGAGTCAGTGGGACTCCCATTAGTTCAGGTGAGCTGTTTCAGTGGGTATCCCAATCGTGGCCTTGACCCCTTTGCTCATATTCTCGCTCCTCCCTCTCTTTGACTGGACTTTGGGAGCTCTGCTGTGGATCTCAGTATCTGCATCCATCAGTTGCTGAATGAAGGTTCTATGGTGATATTTAAGATATTCATCAGTCTGACTATAGGGCAAGGACAGTTCGGGCCCCATTTCCTCTATTGCTTAGGTCTTAGCTGGAATCATCCTTGTGGATTTCTGGGAATTTCTCTAGTGCCACGTTTCTTGCTAACCCCATAATGGCTCCCTGTAGAAATCTCTTTCCTTGCTATTCCTTTCTGTCTTTTCCCCATCTCCACCATGCCTTTCCCTCAAGTTCTCCTCCCCACTCCCCTTCTCCAATCCTGCCCCCTCCCACCCTTCCTTCTCCCCCATCTCCACACTCCCAATTTTCTCAGGTCTTGTCTATTTCGCCTTCCCAGGAGATCTATGTATATTTTTTCTTAGGGTTCTTCTTATTGCCTAGCTTCTCTCGGGTTGTGGACTATAGGCTGGTTATCCCCTGCTTTATGTCTAATATCCACTTGTGAGTGAGTACATACTGTGCTAATCTTTCTGGGTCTGGGTTACCTCACTCAGGGAGGTTTGTTGCTAGTTCCATCCATTCGCGTTCAAATTTCAAGATGTCATTGTTTTTTGCCACTGAGTAGTATTCTATTATGTAAATGTACCACATTTTCTTTATCCGTTATTCAGTTGAGGAGCATCTAGGTTGTTTCTAGGGTCTAGCTATTATGAATAATGCTGCTATGAACATAGGTGAGCAAATGTCCTTGTAGTGTGATTGCATATCCTTTGGGTATATGCCCAAGAGTGGTATTGCTGGGTCTTGAGGTAGGTTGATTCCCAATTTTCTGAGAAACTGCAATGCTGATTTCCAAAGTGTTTGTACAAGTTTGCATTCCCACCAGCAATGGAAGAGTGTTCCCCTTGCTCTATATCCTCTCCTGCATACACTACCTTTGATGTTTGTAAAGGAGACATAGTGTTGGATTTTTGGCTGCTCAGACCCAAATAATCACACAAAACTATATTAATTACAACACTGTTTCACTGATGGCTCTGGCATATTTCTAGCTAGCTCTTATATATTAACTTATTTCTATTAATCTACGTAGCAGCATGAGGCTGTGGCTTGCTGGTAAGGCTCTGGCATCTTTCTTCTTCTGTAGCTTCATGGCTTCCCTTGGACTCCATCTTCTTTCCTATTCTATCTCTGCTTGGATTTTCCACCTTGCTATATTCTGCCCTGCCATAGGCCAAAGAAGCTTTTTTTATTAACCAATGGTAATGAAACATATTCACATCACACATCATCTCTCATTTTTCTGTCTAAATAAAAAGGAAGGTTTTAACTTTAACAAAGTAAAATTACATTTGACAAAACAGGTATCAAGCAAGAATTACAGTTACAATATTTCTTTGTGAGTCTAAAGTTTCATATCTAGTTTTTTATCATAACTAAGGAAAACTATGACTATAACTATCTTCAACTCCATCAAAGATCCCAGAAGGATATAAAATATTACCTAAGTAAACAGGAAGTACATTGTAAGCAACTTCCAAAACCCTAGAATTTACAGAGAAATCTCATGGCCTGGAGAGTCACCCAAAGTTCTTCTGTAATGTTGGGGCATCCGTCTTGAGCCTCATAGTATCCAGAAGACTTTTCTTTTCTTTTTTTTTTTTTTTTTTGGTTTTTCGAGACAGGGTTTCTCTGTGGCTTTGGAGCCTGTCCTGGAACTAGCTCTGTAGACCAGGCTGGTCTCGAACTCACAGAGATCCACCTGCCTCTGCCTCCCGAGTGCTGGGATTAAAGGTGTGAGCCACCACCGCCCGGCTCCAGAAGACTTTCCTATGAAGCAGGATATCTGAAAGATTGTTCACCTATATTTGCAGTTTGTCAGTCACTTTCTTCTGTGTCCTGCAGAATGTGTGGCAGTTTCTTCTGTGAAGCAAGAACTCTGAAGGACCATGCCATCTTTTTCAGTCCAGCAAAGTTCATTGGTCCCTTTCATGTGGATCCTGCATTTCCAATTTATACAGCATACCATCAAGCAGTTCAAGCAAGACCAGCTTCTTGCCCATATGGCTAGCATTGTCACATTGAAGGCAAATTTCATAACAAGTATCTTCAATGTCCATCAACCTCTCCGAAGTAATTGGTTCTGTCAGAAACAGACATGTCTCACTGTCAAGAAAAGTCTAAGTTTTTAAAACATTTTAAATGCCATATTCTGTAGGTCTTTGAAGTGTTGAAGATTATCTATCTAATTGAAATATATCTCTGTATATCTAGAAAATCTAACATGACTATAATATTTGATTATTACAGATGACTATCTATTAATATGTATTTTAACTATACGGTTTTAAATGAGCTGCACAAACACAATACCTTCAACAAGAGTAGAATTACATATGCATAAGTGTAACTTAAATTTGTATCAATAGACCAAAATCCATACCAATGCAAAGTATTCATCTATATATTATATATACCCCCTCTTTTTGGTCCATTATGATTTTTTATTCTATTTTTCCTTTAAGAACCTTGAACTATTTTTTTTATCTATGACTCTATCTTTTATCCTCTTTGTCTTAAGCCCATGGAGATTTATTAAACACTATGGCCCATTTAGAGGTTTATTTCTGTCTGAATTTGTCTTTTTTGCATATTTGTTATCTTTTTTTGATCACTGCTTTAAACTGTAAAGCACACATGGCTAGGACTAACGCTGTGCTGTAACTTTGACCCTGGACTCAGCCCCTTCCAACATGGCAGAGGTATGTTCACTGCCTCTGAGAGCCATGCTCATTGCCCCAGCCCAGGGATGCAGCAGGTCTATGTTGCCATTAAGCAATTTGTAACACACTGCTCACAAACCACATTTAAGTGCTCTGTAGCAGATGTTTTTTATCTTACCCATTCTGACTGGTATGGGATGGTATCTCAGAGTTGTTTTGATTTGCATTTCCATGATGACTAATGATGTTGAAATTTTCCTAAGTATCTTTCGACCATTTGAGATTCTTCTGTTGAGAATTCTCTGTTTAGATCTGCACCCAATTTTTTAATTGGATTATTTGGTATTTTGATGTCTAGTTTCTAGTGCTCTTTATATATTTTGGAGACTGTGCCCTTTCCTGCCCTGATTTTTAAAGATATTTTGTTCTTAGATATTAGTTAAAACCTAATTACAGTGTTCATTTCCTCATTTTAGGTATATCTATTTTTGTTTTACATATTGTAAAGACCTGTAATTTGTTGCATGAGAAAGTAGGGTGAGCAGCTTCAAATATATATCTCCAGTGCAGCCTCTATATTTAAGGCTGAAGGAAAATTACAAAATAGGATATAGAAAGATTGCAAGACCCCAAGGACTAGGATACCTGTCACTAGATAGTGTCATCTAGCCATTGTAGGGATCTTACACCTGTAAAATCTCAGCAATATGGTTGTCTATACAAGAACTTATAATGATAACACCAGTTGGCATGCCATTGTGGATGTGGGGAATTTCAGAAGGTTCCACCTATTGATGAAGAGATACAGGTAGTCAGTGGCTGCTTAGAGAGGAAGAACTAATTTTCCTTAGAGATGAGCTTCCTGATTGGTTATCCAATGCCAACTGGTCAGCCCTAAACACATTTACAGAGAAACAACACTAAATGGACTCTATAACTGTCTCTCATATATGTTTATATGTAGATATACATATATGTACCAATAATAATTAAGAAATTAAAATTACAGCACATGTTAGATGCAAACAATTTACCAAGATGAACCTTAAAAAACATAGCTTGTAAGAACAATCACATCTGTATTTCTCACATTTTAAATCTGGGTTTACCTTTTTATTCAAATCATAGTGCAACTGACCCCAGATGGAGTTATTGTGTACATCTGGAAACATGGAGTTTAAACACTTTATTTTTCATTTGGGTTAGTATCTTCTACTTCAGACCAATAATGAATGAAGAGATAGTAAAAAGCTACCATTTTTTGTCAAGAAACAGTGTAAATTGCCCCTGAAAATGTTGGTATTAAGCATGATATTTTATACCAAAGCAAGTACTCAAAATATCCCATCTTACTTACAGTCTATTTGAAAATCTAAAAGTAAAAAGTTCATTTCTTCACACAGGACTGTTTCTCATGTGAAATGACATTAACAATTATAAGCAGTCTGAGCATCACAGGACCCTGGACGTAGTGTTCCACCATAGTCATTTTAATGGGATTTGGCATCTAACTGTAAAACTAATGATTTCCTTTTTAAAGTAATTCCCTTTTTGTGTCCTTGAACCCTAAAATCCATCAGTATTGGTTGACAACCCCCAATGCTGTTGTGTTTCATCTATATTATCTTCATGTTCAATTCATATTTTCCCACTTGCCAGTATGAGATATAAAGCCAACACTCAGAACTATACTGATTTTTCTTGCATCAGATATTGGTTCAGTTATTGGTATGTTTATTCATATAAGTATTTTATTGTCCTCAATGTTTCAAAAACTTTGCATAGCAGAAAATAAAAATTCATTTTCCAGATAATTACTTTTATATGACCAGAAAAATTGATATGACACACACATGATGTATATATGTACATATGTGCATTTATGATAGTAAAATAGCTTGTTCTCTGTGTGTGTGTATGTACATATGTGCATTTATGATAGTAAAATAGCTTGTCCTCTGTGTGTGTGTGTATGTGTGTGTGTGCAAATGCATGTGTGTGTCAAGACACGAAGAAGAAAAGAGGCCAGACGTCAACTTTGGATGTCACTCCTCAATTGTCTTCAGCCTTCATTTTAGTCTAAATGGCTAAGCTGCAAGCTACAGGGATCTATCGTGACCTTATTTGTACTGGCCTTACAAGTACAAACTACTGTGTAGTTTTTTCATGGGTTCTGTGGGTTACACTTGGGTATTTGTACTGCCAAGGCAAGCACTGTGCCCACTGATCTACGTCTCCAGTCTCTATAGTAGCTCTTTTGGCATGATTCTCTTGTACAGTGTACAACTTTCAAGAATGTTTTCGGTGATCCTCAAATATAATACATGTCCCTTTTCTTTTAGGGAGCTCCCAATGTAGCCAAATAAGTAATAACAAATAATACTATAATTCCTCTGTATTATATGTTTATGTATTAAAAGAATATGGGAGACCTGAATGGTATTTTGGTAAGGAAGTCTGAGGATGGTATTTTACAAGAGGTTATAAGATATAAGTAAAGTATTTGCCCGGAACACAGGTTAAATACTCAAGAATGGTTTTCCATCTGTTCTGGATATGTTTACCCACCTCTCTGGCTGAAAGATAACATTCTTGCCTTGCTGTGAACAAGTTAAGAGCTGCACAAAACTTCTTGTAATTACGAGGTCATAATTGGTAGATACTGTCGCTGAAACCACTTTAATCATATGTGCTAAGAGACGATATTGTTGCCCTTAGTTTCTTTACTGTGTAAGTGTGAAGGTCTTCAGGCACACTTCAGTGACAGGCCCATCACATGCCAAGATCTTGGTTCTCTGGGTGCTGTCAGTGCTTACAGGTGTGAAAAAGAGCTCAGTTTCTCAACCTTTTTTTTTTTAATTGGAAAGAAAACAAATTCAGAATACAGGATACAGAGTGTAATAGTAGGAATGTTTGTAGCCCTTGCTGGCCTGGAACTCACTAGGTAGTCCAGGTATGACTCAAACTCAAGAAGCCCACCTGCCTAAGCCCACAGAGCCCTGGAACTAAAGGTGTGCACCACCAAACATGGCTGGTGCTATTATTTTTAGCAAACTTCCAGAAGTGGCGCAAATTCCTCCATATACTAGACAATCATTCTTGAGGAATTGCATATCTTTCTTTTTCCTCATTTATTTTGAAGAGCATGCATTCAATACAGATATGAAATTTTAAAATAAATTCAATTTAATAAAAGAAATTCAGGAAGATGAACTAGAAAGGCAAATTCTCTTGGCAGATATTCTTCTATTATTTTTCTTTTTATTTGGAGTATTTCATATTTTTGAGTCCTTTTTGTTCATTGATCACAGAGAGTTGATGAGTTCTAAGTTTCTTGACTTTTCAAGTTTACTTTTTGTAGTGTGAAGAGCAAATTCTCATACAAAATAATAGTTTTTAATATTAAGTAAGAATCACCAATATTTCAGTGGGATATGTTTCAGATTCTTGCAGTATGTATCTTACCCTTTTCAAGGTCATCACCATGATCTTTTCTAGCAAACTTTCTCTTCGATTAATTACTTTATGAAACTACTAATTTCACCAGATACCACAGGGACCACATTTGCTTCTATGCTTTGAGAGTCCATTCTGCAGGGACCACATTTACCTCTATGCTTTGAGAGTCCCTACTGCAGGGACCACATTTACTTTTATGCTTTGATAGTCCCTTCTGAAGGGACCACATTTACTTCTATGCTTTGAGAGTCCCTCCCGCAGATTTTACATATGCTCCTCTTCTAGTTCCATGCTGTCTTCAGTTTTTTTTTTTTATTTTCATTTTTAGACTTTAAACTATGATCTTTGCTCTCATGTTTTATATGAAGCTGCTATTTAAATTTTCCACTAAGGTAATCTGTTTTCCCATGAAGCTTATTAAACAGCATATTTTCTCTGCTACATTTACTTACCTATTTTCTTGCTCATTGATCTGTGTCTGGGCTTTCCAGATCATCCCTTTGATCTCTGAAAACAAAGCAAGCATCAAACCAATGGTTATGTAAATGCAAATGCATTTTAGTGTGTTGGTATGTCAATTTTTGTTTTCCAGATTTAACATTCACACACACACACACATCCATCATATTGATTTTTGAGACAGACTGGGTTTTTTCGTGTAACCTTTGCTGTACTGGAACTAGTGCTGTAAACCAGGCTGGCCTCTAACTCACAGAGATTCACCTGTCCATGACTCCCCAGTGCTAGGATTAAAGGCATGCACCACCACCACCCAACCTGCTGTAGTAGATATAGTAGACATATTTTATCTGGCTTTAATTTTATTTTTCCAGATGTATGCACTGAGGAACCAAACAAACATAAACATACACACACACACATGCACACATACACACACATACATGCACAGGTTTTTTAAAATGTTTGAGGATTTTTCTTTTCTTTTTGCTTTTGTAGTGGGACTTCATGTATGCTGGATATAGATGTTTTCTCAAATATGGACTGGGAATGATCTCAGCAGCTCAGTTGTACTAGACTTTGACACATATAATTTTCAACATAAAGATTTCATAGTTATTAAATTTCTCTTAAGAATGTGTTATTTGAAATGTTTTTTAAATAGTATTTTTCATTATGGATGAATTTAATGTCTTATTCTTTAGTGTCCTATAAAATTCAAATGATTTCTTCATTGGCTTTATACTCAATATCTTCCCGCATTTGTTGATTATAAAATTTAATCTATATTTTTCAGATTTATTTTATAATTCTGTCATTTAGAGGAATTTCTTATTTACACATCATTTTTCTCTTTTGTTTTTGTATCCCAATTTGGTGGGTTCCTTTTTTCTTTAATCCTTTTTCATTTTGACATTCTATAGGACTTCAAATGTCTGTAAAAGTGGGGGTGTCTTAGAGTATTTTTTGCCGTGATAAAACACCATGACCAAAATCAACCGAAGAGGAAAAAAGTTTATTTCATGTTATTGCTTATAGTCCATTATCCAGGAACTCAGGACATAAATTCAAGGCCTGAAACCTGGAGGTTGGGGTAGATGCAGAGCGTATGGAGCACAGTGCTGTCACTGACTTGATCCTCCTGGCTTGCTCATTTTGTTTCCTTACAGCACCTATGACAACCAGCTTGGGGTAGCACCATCCATATTGATTTGCCCCCACCTACATCAGTTATCAATCGAGAAAATGCGTAACGGGCTTCCTCACAGGCTGACCTGGTGGGGACATTTTCTCTGTTGAGGTTATTTTTTCCTAAATTACTCCAGCTTGTGTCAAGTTGACACAAAACTACCCATTACAGGGTATTAAAAATTATGATGAGTAGGCAAATTGGCGGTGATAAATGGATCGTGATAAGTAACTGACTTGATAAATTTTTATGCAAAATATAAAATAATATCATCTGATTCAGGATGAGTATCCTTTAATCCAAAGTGCTTGATGACTAGGAATGTTTAAATTTGGGTATATTTTAAGACTTTGAGATATTTGCATAGATTTTCCAGGACAAATATCTCAAGCCCGAATACAAAAATCCAATATCCAAAATATTCCAAAAAGTTTCAGGGCTTTTCTTCTTTTGAATCCTCCAAGACTAGGCCTGTATAATTCTGTATGACTCTCTGTGTCTTACAATATTAACATAGCTGTGTGCCCACCCTTGAATATGTAAATTACTTTAGTTTTCCTTTTTATTAGCATATCTTATACATAATAATCAGTTTTCATTTTCATACACACATATAATTTATTTTGATCTCATTCACCTCATTACTCTTCTCTAGTCCTCTTTCCCACCCCTTCTGATGCCAGCTCTCTTCACAACTAGTCCCCTTTGTTGCCTCCTTTGTTTGGTTACCCAGTAACTTTACTTACAGTTACTTGCCATGAGCATGGGTGCATGGGGTTTATTTGCAGGACCATGGGTAGCTTACCAGTGGCTATACTACTCAAGAGAATGTCTCCCCTTCTTTCAGCAGCTATTTTATATTGAATAACTAAGAAGGGGACTCACCCCTGGGACAGGCTAATTCTCTCTCAACGGTCATTAGTTGCCTGTGAGTCTTTGTCCAGGGGATGGATCCTGTGAGATTCCCCCCACTTCCACGTTAACATGTCTATTGATACAGATAGGTGTAGCTCTCAGCTCTCAGCCAAGAAGCTTCCTCTACAGCAAATGGAGGCCATACAGGAAACCTCAACTAGACACAATGCAATATCAGTGGGTCATGGGGATCCCAGTCACAATGGATAACAACTACGACTACTGCACCTAGGGCTCAGAGAATGTCGTGGAAGAGCTGTAGGATGATTGATAAGACTGAGAGGACCAGGAATACTGTTGTGAGACAGTGTCTCCTAGAAATGACTACCTAAACAAGATCTGAACAACTGCAATACCAATAGCCTTCTCCTTTCTATAAACCTATATAACTCATTGATTGTTCACTTATTTTTAACAGACATTTATTGATGACTTCCTCTATTAACATAGTTATTTTATTTTATTTTTAATATTTTATTTGAAATAAAATTACACTTCCCCTCCCTTTCCTCCCTATATCCCCAAATACATACATATATACATACATAGAAACATATATATGTAACAGTAATCAAAAAATACTTTAAACAGAATTACTTTCTAAGTATATTTACCACTTAAAAATGGACTCAGTTAATAATTTTTTTTAAAACTCCTAATATATTCTGCATTTCAGGAACTTTTCTCTCAGCCAAAATGTTATGGAATTAATGTAGTAATTCAAACATAGAGATGGTAATTGTGTATGAATTTGGGGCTGGTGAAGTGGCTGAGTGTGTCAAAGCGCTTGCCATGCAAGCATGAGGACCTGAGTTCAGATCCCCACAACCCACCAATAACGCTGGATGCATAGCATAAAAACCTGTTGTCGCCGCCACATTCAGAGAGTCTGGTTTAATCATATGCTCATTCAGTCCCAGTCCAGGTTGATTGGTGTGCTCCTATTAGTTCAGGCACACTGTCTCAGTAGGTGGACCAGCCCCTCATGGTCCTAACTTCCTAACTCATCTTCTCCCACCTTCTGCTCTTCACCTGCACCTTGGGGGCTCAATCCATTGCTCTGATGTGAATGTGGGTCTCTGTCTCTATCTCCATCCATCGGATGAAATTTCTCCCACCTCTATCCCCACCCCTGGCTTCCA
>PVIU01015209.1:0-49160 GCA_004026605.1 Ondatra zibethicus
GAACTAATGGGAGCGCACCAATCCAGCTGGACTGGGACTGAATGAGCATATGATCAAACCAGACTCTCTGAATGTGGCGGCGAAAGTTGGCAGATGGAGAACCCATCAACAATGACACCAGGACCTATCTCTTCTGCATGTATTATCTTTTTGAGAACCGAGTCTTTTTGAATGCACTCCTTCCTAGGCTGGGAGGGATAGGGGTGGGCCTTGGACTTCCAACAGGGCAGGGCACCATGCCCTGTTTCAAGGAAGAAGGGGGAGGGAGGAGGGGTGGGGAGGTAATGGGAGGGGACCGGGAGAAGGGGAAGAAAGGTAAAAATTTTATTTCTTTAATTATGTTTTTGAATGGAAAAAATAAAACAAAACAATGTATGGAAAAAAATCATTGCCTGTTCTTTCAAAGGTCCTGATTTCAATTCCCAACAACCACATGGTGGCTCACAACCATCTCCAATGAGGTATGGTGTCTTCTTTTGGCCTGCAGTCATACACAAAGACAGAATATCGTATGCATAATAAATAAATAAATATTAAAAAAAGAAAAAACTGGTACAGTATTGGAATGATGGGTATGTGCATAGGCAACAGTTTTCTGATTGCATAATATGTCTACTTTATAGGTGAGATTTCATGAGTAGTACTGCAAATGTGCTCAAAAACCTACAACTGGGAGATTATAGACCTTCAGGGTAGAGCCTACTATTACTACCTTGTTAAAATCTAGGTTGTGACACTATCTTTGAAATATTATGATTGTGTCCATAGTTGTATGCTGTTCTTGGCTTCGGTCCAAAGGCCTTTGGCAGTGAAGAGTCAATGTAGGAATTCGTAAGTAGCCATGTTAGAGGATATGTAACTATTGGCACTCAGCTATGGATGAATCATCTATATCAATACCTTCTGCCAAACAAGACTAAGGGGAAACTGAAGAAGAGCGGTATAAAGAATGTGAGAGCTAGCTGATAGTCAAGGGAGATGTAAAATGCTGAACTCTGAACCTAAGGTGGCTGTAAGATGCATTAACTTACAATAGCTATGGTTACCTAGCTACCCAATAGATGGCCCCACACCCATGCACATTGAACAAGATCTGCTTTTCTTTGGGGTTACTAAAGACAAAAACACAGAAACACGTGCGGTTGAGAGGGTAAAACAGCATGAGGAATGCTAGGGACAGTTGAAAGGAGGTAGTTTTAAATGGATATGATAAAATAATAGTGTAAAAATTAATGAAGATTTAAAAAATAAAATATTTTAAAACAAAGAAATAACGGAGACAAAATAGATGTTCCAACTTTCCTTTAAGGAAAATTCCCCCCCCCACATTTTACACATAAACATTTTCCAGTAATTGGCTTCTCTGTTTCCTCAGTGGAATTCAATTACAATGACCATTAAGATTAATTGACCCTTAGCTAAGAAAGTTCACCTGCACCATAATTTTATTTATTGGCAGTATTACTTTTATCTCACAACTAAATCTCGTATAATCTCCCTAACCAAGCAGATTGCTATGTCTCATCTCAGAAATAAAATAGATATTTAATATTTTTCCTGACTCTAAACTGCTAGTCTATAATGTGTCCTACATTTTTTGCCAGTGTATTTAGAAAAACACAAGTTTGGTCCTGCTTCTTTCAGGATTATACTTTAATTAATACCTAATTTAGTTCTAAATTTCTATGTGAATTTGTAGTTATGGTTCTATGAAAGACTAAATCAAAAAGTAAAAACAAACAAATGAGCAAAAAGAGTGAGACAGATGAAAAAAAAACCTTGGACAGATGAGATATACACAAATATGCACATGTATCATACATATTAAATTAAATATATTCTATGTATCTATTTAAGTGAATACATTAAAAGTTTCATCATGATATTGGTGTTATCAAATGTCTGCTAACCAGCAACACTGAACTTAACAGTAATTCTATTTCTTGGAAATAAGAAGACTTCACTGATTGCAAGATGAACCAAAAACCTACTTGACGTGACCTACTTGTGCTGTCAGTCAAATCATGGACCTTATAACTAATTTACCATACAGGGATTCTTGGCTAAATACTACAACGTCTAGAAAAGTCTAAGATTATGGTAAACTCAAAAACAAAGCAAAGGGAAAGAGCAACAATGGCATTATTATGCATAAAGATTCTTGGGCATGTGTCTGAACAAAAAAAAAATATACCTACCCACCAATCTGTAATACAAAGTCTGTGACATAGCGTTCTATTGATTGCATTGTTTTCAAAAACAGTAAAGCACATACTTTATTGCAGTGAGTCAGTAGATTGTGAGAAGTGAGCCAACTAACGAGTAAATGAACCAACAAAGAATTTCAAATATTCATGAACAATATTCTTGACAACTACACCCTCTGTTCTCCCAACTGAAAATACAAGCATAGAAACCAAAACCTCTTGCAGCAAAACCTATCCTTTGTTTTTGTTTTGTTTTCTGTTTATCATGTAGATACCAGATGAAATAAAGTATGTGGTGCCATGGAAGCAATATATCAGGGTGCAGACCAGGGTAGTGCAAGAAACTATAGTAGTTATTTGGCTTGGATGTAAAAAAATTAAAACAAACTTACAGAACATAAAAAATTAAAAGGTACAGAGGAAAGGAGAACTAAAGTTATTCACACATGGCAGAAATTTTCTCTTTCCTCACTGATTGATTTAAGTCATTGATGTAAGATTTTCTTTAAAAATTTATAGACTTTCTGCCTTTGAAGCTTTGATTCTCTATACCTGTGGTGGACCAGTATACTACGTAAAAAAACAATAAGGGATAATCTACAGTGTAATTAACTTGGAGAACTATTCCTATAAAGGTCACTATAAATTTAAAGTTATAAATTAATTCATTTTAAAATACCTGTGTTTATTCATTAAATTTGCTTAATTTAAACAAAAATATATTATTCTAGTTTATCATTACAGAATAATAAATGATTATGACCTTAACCATGCCAATCATGTGTGCTTGTGTGTGTATTTTTGTGTGTGTTTGTATCTATGGTGTCTGGTATGTGAACTAGAGTATCTTCCAATATTGTAAATTCATCTTGTTTATCTGAGACATGGTCTTTCACTGAACCTGGTGTTTATTCACCAGTAAACAATGCTGGTTGAGCTTTGAATTACAATGTCCTCAGTGTCCTTGCTCATTCCTCTCAATATGTAGCTATCAATGTGCACCATTATACCCCCTTTTATGTGAATCTTTGGGATCCAAATTTAGGTCCTTGAGGTTGCACGGAAGGACTTTAATGCCTGAGACATCGCACCAGCCAATCGTGGGAATATTTGTCAGCACTTCCAGCTGATTCGTGGGGTAGAAGATAAGTTTTCAGGTTCCAGAACTTTTAGGAAAGGTCATTCTCCTCATGAACCTGATATCTTAGGGGCATCTGATTAGATTCCTAGCGTGAAACTCTCTCGATTCTGTCACTTCTTAAATATCCCTCTGAGAGCTATTAATTGAGAATCAAGATTCATCTTATACAGAGGAAAAGTAAGATTTATAACCCTGAAAACTTAGATGATGTCTATTGACAGTGGCTCTGAAAATTTCTATTTTATTCAATATTTTCAATGCATATTTTGATCATTACATGCTATATAAATTTGCAGACACATTGGAACTCACTATTTTACTGTCCTTCTAGTTTTGTTTACTTACATTTGTATTATGAAAAAATAAGAACCCGATAAAGATTGTTGAAGCACACTATAAGATTCCAAAGTGTCTCACTATTATTGATATTATCTATTCCTATTCATTGGTCTAATACAATTACTTCACAATAAGCCTTTCAAATTTCAAATTGTAAACCTTAAGCATTTAACTACTTCGGAAACATTATTATAAAATCATTCTGAAAAGTTTTGAAAATAAATGCAACCTTCTAAGCTCATTGACACTGTCAAGTTGACTTTAAATTGTTCACTTTCCCTGAAGAGATTAAAATGCTTTAGAGTACTATAGATACATTTGCTATTCATACTTGAATTTGATCCTGATTTAATTAGTGTGACTGCTCAGGATAAGCTTGATGTTTTGCCTCATATTTCTTTTGTCTGTGTCAGGCAAACTTTCCCTTAAGCATTTAAGTCAGTGCAGTGTCTAAGTAGAAGAACTGTCTAGAGCTTCAAGATTTAATATTACATCAACCTTATTGGGGGTATTCCCATCATCTGTCATACTAAGATACTGTCTTTATTTTCTTTCATGTCTCATTTAGTTTCAATGTTATGAACGGGTCCTGTCCATGTATTTTTCTACCTATGTTGATTAATAGGAAAATGTTGAGATAATAGTACAAAAATTCACCTTGCATATTTGTTAATTCTGAACTCATCCTCTAAGTCAATAGCTCTTATATCCAATGAATTTTTTAGTTCCTCATTTCAGCTTCAAAAGTAGACCCTCTGTCTCTTTATATTCCCGTCCCATCCACCATAATAAATAATCAAGAGCATTAAAAAGAGATATGATTTAATTAACAGCTCCTTTTATAGCACTGGTAGGTGGCTTTATCATATTATTTTACCGTCTTGTTAGGTAAACATTAATAAATATTCAATTTATTTCTTTGTTCATATCTTTAATTTTATAGAAATGGAGGAATCTTCACACTTCACCAGCACTATAGATCCCAATTTATTCTGAGTTCCTAAGTTCTCTTGAAATTGTCCACTAGAATGGACACTAAAATGAATTATTTACATCATCAATAAATGGCATATATATAAATTTCATATTACATATTCTAAATGTTATAGGACAAGGTGATTTTCAAAATCCTAGTTTCTAAATTCTGGTTTAATGGATGAAAATAACAGCTATACTGCCGTATTTCATTCTATGCTATATTTTCCTGAAGAACTGTATTTTCTAAACTCAAAGCTCCTAGTTCCATATCACAACTCCAATAGAAGTAATTAACTTGATAGAAATAAAGTAAACCCAAGTAAGATATGAACTACAAACTACAAAGTACAAATAGATTTATAGTGTTACTAACTTTCCTCTTGGATGAGGACTAGACAGACTAAGCGTTCAAGAAATAGTCTTCCAGAATGAAAGACAATTCACAGAAAGAGATGGCATACACATCTGTAGCCAAATGTTTCTGAAAACTCACCAAAGCCAGACTAGAAAAACACTCAACATGCTTCCAGACATGACATAAGCATATGCTTCTTTCATTTGTAAAGAAACCATAATATACACAAAATTTAAAATACACATATTATCATGACTTTTAATTGTTCACAGTTGGTGTTTTGCATATGCATTTCTAAAGTAATGATTTAGAGTTCCAGACCATGAAGTATAAATGAAATGTTAGTTTTAATCAAGCTGTCAATGACCACAGAAGACACTAACCTACCACTGTAGCCTAAAGAAGAACACCCACCAACACCTGTGTTTTAGAAACATCCACATCTCCAGTGAGATTTGAAAGGAAAAATGGTGTGTGTTTGTGTGTGTGTGTGTGTGGTGTGTGTGTGTGAGAGAGAGAGAGAGAGAAAGAGAGAGACCATTGAAGATAAATTGCTCAAAAGAATATAATAATCTATTATAGAGTGAGAGTCAAAAATTAACCAAACTTTCAAAATAAAGTTAAAAATATTAGCTAGATTATATTCTCTTGAGGAACTTATATGGAAGAGGAATACCAATAGGGCTAAACACAAGAGTTATATACACATTGGTTTAACATGACATACTTTTTTAACACTCTTACATATTTTATTTGTTTGTTTGTTTATTTTATAGACCAACTGCATTTCCCCTTTCCTACTCTCCTTCCAGTAAGTAACTCCCCACCTCCTTTCTAATTATGCCAATTCAGGGAAGGCCTCCCATGGATATTGACAAAAGATTTTATATTATTTTGTACTTAAACTAAGCACATTGCCTTGTAATATGTCTAGGCAAAACCTTGATAGAATATAACTCATATGGAAAAACAAACAAACAAAAAACTCAGAATAGATTAAAAATATTCTGTACAATAAAAGAATTACTGGTTGTATCACCCTCTCAGATTTCAAGGGTTATAGTGATAAAAAAAATCCTATATAGTACTGACATAGAAACAGACAGGTGGATCGATGGAATTGAAATAAAGATTCAGAAATGAATTTGCACACCTATGGACACCTGCTTTTTGATAAAGAAGCCAAAATTACACAAGGGGAAAAAAGAAAGTTTCTTCAATAAACGATACTGCCATAACTGGATGTATGTATGCATTTATAAGTATATATTAGCTGTAAAGTAAAGGATAACCATGCTACAATCTGCAGATCCAGAGAGGCTTTGTAAGAAGGAGGGACCAGGCAGGAAACTCAGATATCCCTGGGAAGGGGAACTAGAAAAGATTCCACAGGTGGACTTGGGGAAGATGGAGTGGAAACAGAGGGATCAGGTGCGCATGTGGTGGGGAGGTGATTACTGAAAGAACGTACTGGTACAGAGCAGCATTTCAGGTTTATGTAGAAACCTAATGCAAGGGAAACTCTCAGGAAGCTTAAAGAACGACTCCAGCTAAGACTCCAAGCAATTTCACATATGTACCCCGAACTGGTCATCTCTACTGGCAAGACTTCCAGTAGAGGGATTGGAAAAGCAAATTAGCCACATAACCTTTGACCTACAGACTGTCCAACCCATGGGTTATACTGGGGTAATGGTGGCCTAGACATTGAGGGAGTGACCAACTAATGACTGGTCCAAACTGAGACCCACATCACAGGAGTGAGGTTACCCCTGACTCTGCCAATTAAAATTCTCAAAGAAAATATATCTCAACAAAGATAATATAGTTAGAAAAAGGAAAACATATGGTAGATCTTTCAGTATCTTTTTATTTATTTTTTATTGAAAATAGATTCTTCTGTCATACAGTATAACTAGTCCACAGTTCTCTTTCCCTCCAACCATCCCAGTTCGCCCATTTACCTTCCCTTACCTCCTGATTCATTCCAACACTTTTCCTTTTAGAGAAGAGCAGGCATCCAAGAGGATGCAGCCAAACACAACAAAACAAAAAGCAATAAGACAAGGCAAATTAGAGCAAGGATAAATGGAACCCAAAAGGAGGAAAAGTGTCCCAAGAGTAGTTTCTAAAAAATAGCACACACACACACACAGTAATTCACAGATGTAGATTTGCCCTAAATTAGAATTTGTAACTAATAGCACATTTAGTAACTGATAATATTCTACAATTTCTATGTAACATTTCTTTTTATCGTTAATAGAAATTTGGTCATAAATTTATATAATACTTTTAATTGAAATTTTTTAGGGCTGCCAATCAGCTCCCAAATAAAGACATGGAGACATTAACTAGGTTTCTTAGACTTGTCCCACTAGCTCTTCTACTTATTTAACCTGCTTCTATTCATTTGTGTTTTGTCTTGGGGTTTCTTGGTTTTCCTCTATTCTGTATGTACTACTTTCCTGCTTCCTCTCTGCTGTTTGGTGCCTGGTATTTCCTTAGTGTCTGTTTTTCTGTCTACTCTTGAGCCTAAAATCATCCTCCTATTTACTCACCCTGCCTGGGAGTCCTGCCTATAACTCCTCACTCGCTATTAACTGTTGAGACTTTTATTAGACCGATCAGATGTATTAGGCAGGCAAGGTAAAGCAGCAACACAACTTTATATAATAAAATAAATGTAACAGATAGTTACATAGTAAAACATGTATTCTGCAACATACATACACATATGCAACATATGTTTACGTAGTTAAACAAATATTCCACAACAATACTTTATCCTTAATCAAAATACTACAAAATGATTTTAATGAAAATATCTATAACTTGGTCATTGACTTTTTGTTTTTATTCAGATAATTCAAACATTTTAATTCATATCTGACTTGGGGTAGAAATGTATAGTTTTAGAAAAATGAACACACCAAAAATTTATTCCATTGTTCATGCTCTTCTACCATTCTATTTTTTTTCTATTTTTATTTTATTTTACAAACATGAATACTATCTCTTTTCATTTTATATACCAATCTCAATTTCTATACTCTCCCCTCCTCTAGTCCCCTCCACCTTTCTCCCCACTCCATCCCCCATCCACTCTTCAGAGAGGGTAAGGCACATTGCTTTGAGGAAAGACCAAGGCCCTTTGTTCTATATCCAGGCTGAGCAAAGTATCGCTCCAAAGAGAATGGGTTCAAAAAGGCCGGTGGGGTAAATCCTGGTCCCACTGCCAGTGGTCCTGCCCTCTGCCCCAGACATATAACTGTTACCCACATTCTGAAGGCCTAATTTGGTCTTATGCTGGCCCTTCCTTATCCAGCCAGAGTCGGTGAGCTCCCATTAGCTAAGGTAAACTGTTTCAGTGGGTGTCCCAATCATGGTCTTGACTTCTTTACTCATATCCTCAATCCTTCCACTCTTCAACTAGACTTTGGGAGCTCAGCCCAGTGTTCTGCTGTGGCTCTGTGCCTCTGCTTCCATCAGTTGCTTGATGAAGGTTCTATGATAACATTTAGGATAGTCATTAATCTGACTACAGGGTAAAGGTTATTTCAGATACCCTCTCTACTATTGCTTAGGGTCTTAAGTGGAATTACCTTTGTGGATTCCTAGGAATTTCTCTAGTGCCAGGTTTAATGCTAGCCACATAATGGCTCTCTCAATCAAGATATCTCTTTCTTTGCTCCGAGAATCTATACTTCCCACATCTTGTTATTACATTCCCTCTAGTTCTCCCCCTTCCCCTTCTCGCCTCCTCCTCCCCTTCTACCTTCCCTTCTCCTCCTACCACCATACTCCCAATTATTTCATAGATCTTGTCAAAAAGGCAGCCTACTGGGTCAGAAAAGATATTCACCAACCCCACATCAGACAGAGGACTGATCTCCTAAATAAATAAAGAACTCAAGAAATTAGACATCGAAATACCAAATAATCCAATAGAAAAATGAGGTACAAATCTAAACAAGAATTCTCAGCAGAAGAATCTCAAATGGCCGAAAGACATTTAAGGAAATGTTCATCATACTAGCCCTAAAGGAAATGCAAGTCAAAACATCTCTGAGACACCATCTTATCCCTGTCAGAATGGTTAAGATAAAAGTCAGCAATGATAGCTTATGCTGGAGAGGATATAATGGAGAGTAATTCACTCCTCCATTACATGTGGAAATACAAACTTGCACAAGCCCTCTGGAAATAAGTATGGTGGTTTCTCCGAAAATTGGGAAGCAACCTACCTCAGGTCCCAATAATACCTCTCTTGGGCATGTACCTGTATTCGGAAGCTGCTTGTTCGTTCCCAGCTGCTGGAAAGGTTCTGGTGCTTCTGTCTCCTGCGGGTGGCTACATGGCTTCTCCCTGAATCTGCCTACTCTCTACATCTATCTCTTTCAGCCTGACTTTACTCTGTTAAGCCATTGGCTAAAAGCAACTCCTTTATTAACCAATGGCAATAAAACATATTCACAGTATATATCACCTCCCATTTTCTGTCTAAATAAAAAGGAAAGTTTTAACTTTAACATAGTAAAATTACACATACAAAACAGATATCAATCAAGAATTACAGTTATAATAGTTATATCTATTTTATCTTTTATCATAAGAAAGGAAAACTATAATTATAACTATGTATTCTTCAACTCCATCAAAGACCCCTAAAGGATTTATTATCTAAGTTAACAGGAAGTGCATGGTAAGCAACTTCCACATCTCTAAAATTGACAGAGACATCTTGCTGCCTGGAGAGTCACCCAAAGTTCTTCTGCAATGTTTGGGCACCTATCTTCAGCCTACAGGCCCATAGTATCCAGCAGATTTTACCATAAATCAGGAAATTTCAAATACAGTTTTGCCTATATTGGTAGGTTGTCAGTCACTTTCTACTGTGTCCTACAGAATGTCTGACAGACTCTTTCATGAAGCAGGAACCCCAAAGGATGTCTTAGCATCTTTAGGCAACTTCAGTGGTCATTTTTCTGTGGGTCCTGCAAGTATAGTCAAGCAGTCAGGCAAGAGTAGTTTCTTGCCCAAATGGCTAACAAACTCCATGAGCAGCCTCTTCAATGCCCATCATCCTCTTGAAGTAGACTGGTGCTGCCAGGAGCAGATGTATCCCATCATGGATGTTTGACCATCTGGGCCATTGTTTCAGAGGTCTTGTTTGATCAAACCACATTATTTTGGAAGTAATCTACAGGTTCTCATCCTTTGTAGAAACAAAAATAGAACCTCCTATCCAAAGCAACATATCCTTAGATCCAAACAATGCTCAATCATAAAACAATGACATTTGGTCAACTATGTTCATAGGAGCATTATTTGTAATAGCCAGCACTTGTAAACAACCAAGATGCCCCCAACTGAAGAATAGATAAAGAAAATGTGATAAACTTACACAATGGAATACTACTCAACAGGAAAAAACAATTAAATCTTGAAATTTGCATGCAAATGGATGGACCTAGTGAGTTAACCTAGACCCAGAAAGATGAGCATGGTATGTACTCATTCATAAGTGGATACTAGTCTTAAAGCAAGGGATAATGAGCCTATAGTCCACAATCCCAGAGAAGCTAAGATACAATGAGAATCCAGAGTAACAAATAGATTCCCCTAAAAAGGAGATATATACAAGATCTCCATTCTATTTCTTATCCCTTTACATCTGTACTAATCAACAAGACAATAGTCACCATTACCTACTGAACAAAACTTCTATTTTAGGTCAATACACTACTGGAATCCACATAAAGATGTACAAAAGACAGGCTATCTCATAAAAAATGGAATGTCAGTTGATCTTACAAATTCAGAGTTTGAAGAATTAAGCAGCTATTATAATGAAGCAATTCTGTACTAGGGAGAAATTACTTAGTGGAAAACATGCCTTCTAGCTTTCCTACGATATTGATGTGCATCTTGAGATAAAATCAAATACATCAAAACACGGGTTGACCTTTCCCAGAACACACATTTCTAGAAGGCTTCCCATTCCTGATTCCTTTCCAATATGTTAGTCTTTCCTTGCAGCTGCTAAATTATAGCAGGCCCTTGACTTGACACCAATTTCCAAATGATAATGAATCAGCTTGAAAATTTTATACTAAATTTGAGGAAACATGAAAGTGTCAGATACTGAACAATTCCTGAAACACAGTATACCTGGCTTCTTTGGACTATTGAATACAGTAATTAAACAGTATTACCCCAAATTAGACAAAGCATCCATCTGCCATCATTAAAAAGATCAACTCAAGGAGCTGAAGTGTTGCATTAGAAATTGCATTTATTAAAAAATGTATCTATACAAATATGGGACAATGTATACTAATGTCAAGGATCATCAGGAAATGAAACAAATCTATTCCAAAAGAATGTCTCAGCAATCTTTTAAAATTTATAGTCAAGTCTCTACACAGCTTCTTTAACTGCCTATTGGAGAGCAGAGTCTGGAAATGTAGAAAAGATGTTTTCCTCCTCTCCCACCTGATACAGTTTCAAATTCCCACTAAACCATCCCTTACTATTTCATTCTACTGTCTGCATCTTCTCTTAAATACCAGAGCGAAATCATCACTTACACATTATTGACCTCAAAGGGTGATGGATAAAATAGTATTGTTTTCACATAATAGCCTAAGATATGGCTACCTCTGTGTGAGGAAAAATGAAACAGGTTAAAACATACCTGAGAATATAGAGAAAGGGACCAGAATATATTGAAGGCAAAGAATGTTTTCACACTTCCTGCTAGATGAAATATCTTTCCAAAGTAACAGATTTTTAGTACATCTGTCCTTTTATTAGGCACAGTTTAAGGAATGAAACTGAAAACTGAAAATTATTCAGGTGTTGAAGTAACCAGATGATTTTCTGCTTGTATTACCTTCCCCTACTCACTTTCAGCCTTTCCCTTACCCTGGCAGACTTTTCCTTCCCTGTCTCAATGTGCCAATTATACACATAAAGTAAGAACATACAATTTACTTAGATAACTGGGAAAAAAACCTGAAAGTCTTTCTTCTCTTAACCCTCAATCACTTCAGACTGAAGTTATCTTTTCAGGGTTTGCTTTGTTCTCAAAATATTAGAAAAGGCAAGTAAAAACTTTAATCCTATGCCATAATGTCTTTGGCTTCCATATTCTTAGCTAAAATAAGATAAAATGTCTGTCAACTGCTCCATTTTTTATGTGTTTCTGCTGTTTAGTCTGAAACTCTGATTTCTGCAACACCACAGTTTAGTGCTTGAACAGCAAAAATTTTATGATTCCAAGCCCCTGGACTGTGACAGTTGGGTTTAAAATATTCATTGCTTAAGATGCCAAATGTTTTGCAGAGTAAAGTTATATAATACCTTTTGATGGAGCTGTTTAGTAGTAGAATAGACATCAGTGCTCCTGTGTTAACAAGCTTTCACCCAACTGTACACAGAGTAAGAAGGACAATAACTGATCTCGAAAGATACTTTCAAGCTCTCTTGAATTTTGAACTTGGTGAAGAGGACATCTCAGTGGCATTCAGTTAAATCATTTGATGGACCCACTTACATTTAGAATTCTACAAATTTTATCTTGTGCAGTATGTTTACGGAGTATATTTTAACTATAACATATAATTTTAATTTATTTACTTAATACAATTTTCATGCTGCTTTTCTGTCAGCACAGCAACTGCACCTGAATCTACTGCTATTTCAGCCAAGAACTGTGATTCCACAGTTACTGGCCTGCTCATCGGTCAGCTCTAGTGCAACTTTAAATCCCACTGGATCAATATCCTGCCACTGCCAACAAAGGTACTTCTAACTAAATCTCTATCATTCTGTTTATAAGTAAGACTCAGGAGTCAGAACCTGGGGTGAAAACCTGCTAGCTTTGAGAGGCTGAAGAGCACATAGCTTGCTGTTCCCCTTCACCAGCTCCTCTGAAAGAGCTTGTCCTTCCACACTGCAATCAAAATGACTGCCACCTTAAAGTCCCTCCCTACTATTTCCTGCAAGTCTTTCTATCCATCTTTCAGATGCTCTTTGACCTTCTATGATTATTTTCTGTCAATTACTTGCTGGCTCTGCCTCTTAACCCATGGTATTTTTTATTTAACTATCCTAAGCAAAAACTCAAGGTCACAGTATGATTGGATATCCTGCAACATTGTCAAGCTCTTTTGTTACAAATGAGAGGGGAAAGTATTTTTTCTTGCCTTCACGCACAACATAAAACATTGCTTTTTTGATACTGCAATCAAGTTCAATATTCTCCACAGAAACCATCTGAGTGTATTAATTTTTCACAATTCTAATTCTGTTCACATTGGGATATTAGTTTATGATGGCTTCAAGCACAGTTCCACAAAGTGTCCTCTCTTCTGATGCCAGTTATAAGCCATGGTTGTTGTTTGCGCTCTCATATACCTGTTTGTAAATCATAGGGTTTCTGTGTGTTCAAACACATTCTGTATGTCGCAGGGAAGGCTACTATTTAATCAGCAGTTGTAGAAGGAAGGAATAAGAAATAACTGATAGAAAGAAAGGAGGGACCATGAATCCATCTTATCACTCCCATCGCAGTACCTCTATATGGTTATAAAAATGCAAGCTCTCTGAAACACATCATTTAGGATTTGTAGGGAGGCTCCCTTATATAGGCAAGGCTGATTAAATCTTTATGCCAGTTGTGTTTAATTAGCTTTCAATGCCCTCATTCTATTTCTCTCAAGTATTTGGTGCCCTCAGGTAACCAAGCAGTACATCCTATGGATACCCAACTGGTTTCCAACAGTCAATTCACTAAAACAAATATTAATTTCACTAGAAGAGTTTTGTTACAAATAATGATCTCCTTCTCCTCACAATCTATTGCAGATCAGGCCTAAATTGTCTTTTCCTGCTTTATTCTTTCCAAAAAGCTTATAATTTTGTCTATACATTTTATAATTTGACATGAGTACAATGTGTATCATTAAAAAATAACTTTTTGTATACTTTTTCATAGCAAAATACCATACAACTGTAGACTAGTTAGTATATTCTGTTTGTTTTATAAATGAATAAGTAAGAATTGTCTTTGGGTTTCTTCTGTTCAGCTTTTTTTATATTTTGTTATGTTATTATTGGTGTGTAGGAGTATATAATTTTCTAAGAACAAAAGAAAATCCTTTTTGACCATGGTTTATAATTATTTTCATTAACTTTTATCTTATCTTTTCAATATTGCCACAGGATACATAGATCCACTGAAATTCTGACTTAATGTATTCTAATTTATCTTTTTCATAATATCACTTTTTATGCTGAGTAATAAAACAATACCTTACATATTTGTAAAGTTGCTATCAAGACCTCTTTTTCATTAATTTTATACATATCTATATTCCTAAATGTATAAATACAACCAACTCAGTCTGCTAATATTACTTTTATTTATGTTTTTGGGCTGGCCATTTGACATCGGTGGCCACTGGCTATGCTCTTCTCTGAGGAAGACGGTTTGTCATGCTCTCAGCATTCTTTTTTTTTCCAAAATATTTATTTTTTATGTATACAATATTCTGTCTGTGTGTATGCCTACAGGCCAGAAGAGGGCACCAGACCCCATTAAAGATGGTTGTGAGCCACCATCTGGGAATTGAACTCAGGACCTTTGGAAGAGCAGGCAATGCTCTTAACCTCTGAGCCATTCTTTAGCTGCCTGTAATTATTTGTGTAGAGTTGGAGTCTCTTGGCTTTCCCTGTCATTTTAGCATGCCAGTTACTGTTATCTGTCCTCAAGTAGACTTCTCTTTTCTCCAGTGGGGACTATATAGAAAGCCACATACCACATCATACATAGCTTTGAAGCCAATCAAAATGATGCCTACACAATACAACTCTCACACCAAAAACCAAGGGATAGTTGGAACAGAGAGTGGGAAGAGACTGAAATAGCTAAAGGACCAACCTTGATTTAAGGGTTTGTGCCTAGTCCACAACAACTAGAAAATTGCAATGTTCAAATACATGCATGTATACACACGAATATAGGCATACATTTTTATAGATATATAAACAATAGAAAATAAATAAATATTTAGTCTTGGGTTCATCTTAATTGTATCTGTTTTTTGTAAAAATGGAAAAGTACTGCAAAAATGGATGCATCATGCTCTTCAAATAAAACTAATGTATTCACCTAAAAAAAAAAAAGTCTCACCCATATGATTGTTCAAACGTGAACTGAAGAGGCTGAGAACAATAAACATTCTCACTTCATTTTGGTTAGTTTTGAATGTAGATATAATTAGGACTTTGTTGACTGAGGTTTTCTGTTCTGCCCGGATCCTGCATCCATTTAGTCCCAAATAAACACACAGAGGTCTACATTAATTATAAACTGATTGGCCCATTAGCGCAGGCTTCTTATTAACTCTTATTACTTATATTCACCCATTATTATTGTCTATGTTAACCACGTGGCTTGGTACCTTTTTCAGAGAGGCAGTCACATCTTGCTTGCTCTGTGTCTGGATCACAACTGCAGACTGCAGAATCCTCTTCCCAGCATTCTCTTTGCCTTGCTTCTACATCCTGAATGGTTATCCCACCTATTCTTCCTGCCTGGCTACTGTTCAATAAGCATTTTATTAAACAAGTACAAGAAACAAATGTTTAAAGGGTAAAACCATTGTCCCACAGCAAGACTTCATAGTTTTCACATGGTTGATCAGTGTCCCCTGCATCATATATTGACAATCCCCTTTTCGTTCTAGAATCGTGAATGTTCTTGGTCTCTTAGTTTTACAGTTTAAACAATACATTAAAAAATAATGATGGAAGACTTATAGAAAAAGATTTAGCGACTTGTTTTCCATATTCAAACACATTTTTACACCTTTTATAAATTTTCTTGACTGCAAGTTTTATTATAAACTTGACTCAAGAATAAGATTTTTTGAATAATATAAAGTATTTTCATTACAATTATATAGAGTCAGTGATTCAACTTTAAAATTATTAACAATATTTTCTAAAAAACAACCATTTGTTGTAATGAGTATATGAATAAGTATGTATAATTATTTAAATTGTTTGGAATTATTTATCAATAAAGCCTTAAATTCTTCTTCTGAGATAAACTTACCTGTTTCATAATGTATTATTTAGCATTTATTGAAGCCTGCTGGCATGTTAGTTAAGATTTATATACTTAGTAGTAGCATTTTTCTATAAATTTGTCAAACATTTTTCCATATTTTGAGATAAATAAAAATGTCATGGTTTATAGCTCATAGTATAGAAGCTTTCACACACACACATATAATAATAATTTGTGGATATGTGTGTGTGTGTGTGTGTATTTGTGGATATGTATCCACAATTAGCTCTCAACTAACTGTGATTAGTTTTCTCAAGTAATTGTGATTCACAATGCCATCTACGGATTGCTTAGCGTCAGGTGGTCCAGTGGACTCCAACTCAAAGCAGTACAGACTATATTACCCTTCATATCTTCATGCTAAAGCTTTCTAAATTAAGACATGACTCATAGTACTCACAGTACACATGGACTAATCAAGTTAGTACTAACCCGGAAGCGTCATCCATAATGACTAACTTTTATAATAATGGAAGGTAAAAACAGGGACGAAGGTCTCTGAGAGGCTACTTGTAATTTGAATATATTTGCATACAATGGCTATATCTGATATCTTTTCCCCTAGACCTTTCTACATGAGCAATGTGATAAAAACCAAATGGAAAAAATAACCTATAGAAACTACTAGCTATTTAATAATTGGAAGGCAGAGAGAAGTTGTTTTTCTCTTTTTGTAACAAAATTTATAGTATGCCTCACCATATATATATATATATAATGTGTATGTATATACGTATATATTTGAAACAGAAAGCATGTATATCTCTCAGTGAAAGAGAGACAGAGAGAGAGAGAATTATATTTCATTGATAATAAGTTTTTTCTTTCTTTTTCAGAAGTGATGGGGGGTCCTGGCTTCTCCTACAGAAACTCTTTAGAAAGTAATCATGAGTTATTAAATCCAGGGACACTCAAGCATTTCTTTATTCTGTTTCTTAAATATGTCTTAGACTCAGTGCCTTACTTTTGATTTATACCCACACAACCAAAATGAGTTAATTTTTTAAGGACTTAACTTTATAACTGTAAGTTGTAAGCCAGTTTTGCAAGGTGTGATTTAATGGAGGACTTCAAGTTTTCCCATACTGTTTCATAAAGTCTTAAATTCTCAAAACCACAAATCTTTCTACTAGATACTTTACAAATAATAGGGAAACCATATTTCTAAAATTAGGGATTATGCTGTGAATAAACTAAATATATTAAAATATTCTACTTAATTTAAATATTAATATGAGTAGATTAAATTACTGAAGTTGAGCACAGAGAGTCAATTGACACAATCTAGAAAATGAATTCCCCATGAACCAAGCCCTCTGAACATCTCTGAGCGATTATCTAGATTGGGTTAACTGTTAGATATGCTTGTGAAACATTTCCTTTATTATGTTATCTGAAATGAGAATACTGCTCCTGAATGTGGACAACACCATGCCCTGGTTTGGGTCCTGGACTGTTTAAAAAAGTGAAAGCTAGCTGAGTATGAGAAGTCATCTCTCCTGGTTTCTTGAATTTGAATACAAGATGGTCAACTGTTCCTGCCACCATGCCTCCCCAACCAAGACTGTGTGACCAAAAACAAAACCTTCATTTAATTGTTTTTGTCAAACTTCTATTTAATGTATCAACAAGAAAAATAAAGAATAGCTACCTGATTTACTGAGTTATTTCTCACTGTTAGAGATTATTTTTGTATGTGTTCTATATGAAAAGATTGCTCTAGTCTACTGATATATCAGGAAGCACTTAGTAATATTGAAATGGTGCATTTCATGGGTTGCTCTAAGCAAGATGCTTAACTGAATAAAATTTCTTCACCTTGAAGGATGAGGTGATAGAATCATCATTACTCACAAGATATTAGACTCTTAATTGTATAATTAATGTATCTTTCAATAGCACACTACTCTAGAAAAATAGAACTTAAGCTTTTTAAAATTTTGTTTTCCTGTTTTGCTTCATATTAAAGATGTTTAACTCATTAAACATGCCTTTTAGACCATTTCAGCACTATCACAGAATAATAATTTCTGCTTTTGCCTTATCCACTCTCATGATATATTTGCAAAGACACATGTATTAAAGATGTGCAATTGCTATAGAGACATGTTTTCTATCCTATCACTTTATATAGTAAGCTCATGCATAGTTGATCATATTGGTACAAAATAACAATACCTAATATTGTGTATTTGGAGTATTCTACTTTCTCATTCCTTTTCTCATTACAATGCCCATTCGATACAATTTATATAATCCCCTCATGTAATATGGTCTTCTCTATCTCATTACCTGTTTTGTGGGTGGATATTGTTCTCACACTGATAGCCATGGATTCAAGGGTAATTTTTATTAATTATGCATGAATTAATTACTTTTCATTATGCAAAACTAGGGCTATAAGTACTGAATATCTAATTAGCATTTGTCAGATATTCATTCTGTGCTTTAAATGACATAAAACAGTTATTTTGCAGATACAAAGCTTTAGACACATATTTACAAGTTTCTGTATTTCTTTTCCTTTTTCTCTGGTGGATGTGCAATAATTTTAAAGGAAATGAATGGGACAACCCAGTGGCGTATGCAAGGGCTTCAAAATCTATTAACACAGAGATAGAGTTCATTCTGATACTGAAAAATTGACACAACTTGACTTTTCAAAAGTATTCTGATTCATTTGTTATAAATGGAGATTAATATGGATGAAAGTAGACAAGTGTTCTCAAAATATAAGCAGATTAGATACTGATATTAATATGAAATAAATATATTATTATACAAATTTATGAAAAATACTAATGTTTATAATACCTATGTGATATTTTCTTAAAAGATAATGACTAGATAAAAATGTGAAATAGCATTATGAATAATTATTGATTTTATTAAACATTATCTATTCTTCTGTGAGCTCTTTTCCAATTTATCATTTTGTCAATATACCCTAGCCACAGAGAAGCACAAAGATTTGAATTCTAAAGGTCAGTTTATCACTTGTTGCAGACATGCCACTGCAACATTTTAAGAGGTTATTAGACAGAATTTGTTATAGAATTGGTCTCAGTGATTTGGGGTAAAGTTTGAAAAGTGTCAGGTGGCAGAAGAAAAAACTATGGTTTGCTGTCATATGTAGGAAGGTTAGCTAAATGCTACAATGGATGCTAATGAGATATCAATTAACTTAGCTGCGGTATCAAATACTGAATGTTTTACTTTTTGTTTGTTCATTCTGCTCTTTGACAAGTATATGGCTCATATGTACTTTTTGTCATTCCTTCATCAACTAATAATGATTTTTGAATATTTGTCATATTTTGAGATAACTGAAAGTAAGCAAGACCTATAAGATGACATCATAAACAAGACCTATAAGATGACATCATAAGCAAGACCTATAAGATGACATCATAAACAAGACCTATAAGATGGTATCATAAACAAGACCTATAAGATGACATCATAAACATATTGAATAGTAGTTGTGTCAGGGCAGCTGTTTCATATCCAGGTCTGCTTTGCTCTCCTACCTCCTTCCATATCTAGATGGACTTAATTTATAATGCTGGCTTTATGATGAGAGGAAAAAGATGACCATCTGTCCTTTACAAAGGCCCACTCTGCCTCTCTAAACCCACACATCTCAATTTATCTTCCTATATAAATTTTTCTTTTGGATAATTAATTGAGCACGTTTTAAACAGGAGAATGAAAAACAGAAATAGTCAAAATCATTTCCAGTCCTAAAGGATTACCTATCAAAGACCCATCATAATACATAAAAAATAAAATGAAATTTCCATATCTCTATATGAACTATTTCTCAGTCTAATTTCAAAGCAGTGTTAAGACTTATAAAGAAAAGCAGAATTGTGATTTGAAAGTTCAAAACAGCATTGTGATAGATTTTCTTAGCTACTTCTTTATTGGGGGAAAATTAAGACATACTTGAGTATTTTAGGGGATTTTTCAATGTGCTATTATTTCTAAAGATATTTCTACAGATCAACCCCAAATATTATATTGAACAACTTTAGTGAAAAGCATACTACTCCTACCTTCACTCTATTTTTTTTAAATTCTCTCACAGGAAGCTAATACAAAATGTGTTCTATTGAAATAAGGGCATAAAAGAAGATAAAAGATCTAGTCTACAAAAAATCTACATGAGATAATTGGATGGTTGTTGAAAAAGAATAGCACATTTAGAAGAGACTATCAGAACTGTCATTTTTCGCTGTAATATGGTGAGTCATTCCAGGATATTCAAAGAAGTAAGATCCAGCTATGTAGGGAACTGGAGCTAAACTCTTAAAGAAAACTAGGAGTCAGGAGAAATCTAGTGAAATTCTGTTCTGTGCAGAGACAGAAAGAGGAAATCTGACAACCTGGTACAACAGAGACTTGAAGTGTAGAATATAATCCTATCGTGGTACGTTACAGTTAATACAGATTCAGAGAGACACAGACTGCATATGCCCATGTCATAGGCAGATCTATATTTTCACTTGTGTGTTCTTACATACATAAGTTGTTAAAACAGGAAGGGGCCATCCAACGAGTAAGGAGATTGTAAGGTAAGAAAGACAGATAAAACATGTGTGGCATGAAAGCAGATGTGGAGCTATTGAAGAGAATAAGGGTCCAGAAGAAAGGGTACTGAGAGCCAATAATAATGCTGATAATAATATTACAGGAAGAGATTTGTCAGTTTCCTTGATGTATGGAAGGTTAACCATACTCTACCTAAAGGACACATCCAAAAGCTTATGGTCATCACAAATTATAACTTAAGTTTTGTATTATTTTGGCTACAGCTGTTTATTGTTTTGTTTTCTTTTATGGAGGATGCAAAGATATAGAGAAGCTATGGATCTCAGAGGATTGGGACAGGGACTGAATATGATGAAAATACAATGTATGGCATTTCCAAAGAACTATTAAAATGAGAAAAATGCATTCATTACTTGAAATGAAGATATGTTTTATTTTGTTTTGTTAGATCTTTACTGCACAAAATTGATGTTATTTTAAAAGTAGTCTGTTGTGATATACAATTATATTTTTACTATTATTCATTTATTAATTATTACTAAATTAGCCTTTCATGGTTTCTGTTCATTCAGTTTTAATCTACTATTGAAAGAAAGTAAGAAGCATACTTTTTGCCTTTCCATGATTTTATAGAAAATACTTTACTGAAGCTAATAAACTTCACTTTGTTATAATAAAAGAGTTTCTCTAAATCATACTTTACAGATAATGTCTACAATAATTATGGCCACATTCCAATGCTGTGGGACAATGGTCTTTTATCCTGTCGCTTGTATTATTTTTAATAAAATGCTGATTGGCCAGTAGCCAGGCAGGAAGTATAGGCAGAGCAACATGAATTCTGGAAAGAGGGAAGTTTCATTCTGCAGTCATGACTCAGACACAGAGGAAGCAAGATGTGACTGCCTGGCCTCATAAGGTACCGAGCCACGTGGCTAACATAGACAAGAATAATGAGCTAATATAAGATATAAGAGTTAATAAGAAGCCTGAGCTAATGAGCCAATCAGTTCTATAATTAATGCAGACCTCTGTGTGTTTATTTGAGACTGAATGACTGCAGGACAGGGTGGGATCCTAATCCATTCTTGAGTTCACTACTAAAATTAAATTTAAAAGTTTAAACCCATTTAATTTAATTTAAACAAATGTACAGATTAATGCTTCAACATTCTATATTCTATATATACATTTCACAGCAACAAATCAGAGGTCTGTCTATTATGGTTGTTCTGATAAAATTGAATCTCTGAGACATTAAAAGTATTCAAGGTAATGGATGTCATTGCAGTATTTCCAAACAAAGTATTCTTTAGTAGATTTTCCTCTCGAATTACCTGTCCAAGCCTATAACCCTCCCACCCACCCCCACAACCTCCACATTGGAATTTTCCTTTCAGCTCTCCTTTCTCACACCTAACTGTCCTGCTTTCACTTCCATCCTTTCTCATCATTTGTTTTTTTTTCTTTTTTAGTATTCTTTCTTATTATTTAGATTTTAGCCATTTTTATCTTCATGACATGTCAACATGTGTAAGTCACAGGCTAGAATTGATGCCTGGGTGAGAACAAATAGTTTTGTTTGCTTTCCGAGTTTGCATCACCTTACTTACTGTAAGATTTTAAATTTAATTCATTTTCGTGGGAATTTCACTTATTTGCAGCTGAATAAAATTACATTGTGTGTGTGTATTCTCATCATCCAGTTTCTGTTGATAGAGAACTACTTGGATTCAATGTCTTTGCTATCATGAACAGATCAGTAGTGTACATGGATGTACAAATACCTCTGAGGTTGCATATATTCTGGGTAAATGCCAGGAGTTGGCATAGCTGAGTAATATGGTAATTCTATTTTTAATTTTTAAGGTTTCATACTGATGTTTGTGATGAATGACTGGTTTCTATTCCCGTATTCAATGAGTAAAGGTCTTTCCTCTTCCCCCAATCCTTCACAGCTCCTGTTGTCAGAGTTCTTGGTACCCACTGTGACTAGGCTACAATCAAAATAGTTGAAATTTCCATTTCTCTGGAGATAAGGAATGTCAAAACTTTTACAATTAAGTATTTGATATTTTCTTAAATACTTGTGAATTTTCTTTTGGTAATTGTTTATTTCACTAGCACATTTATTGACTGGCAATTTCAGATATTTTAACGAACTAGGCAGTTTTTGATGGTTAATTTCCTGAAGTCCTCTATAAATTTTGAATATTAGTCACCATTTGAGTGTAACTAGTAAAGATTTAGTATTAGTCTGTGATTTTTATGTTTTCTTTGATACTTTCTTATTTTTCTATATAGAAACTTTTATTTTTATTATGGTCCCATTTGGTTTTGGTTGACTAGCTAGGAATAGCTGATTATTCAGGTCCTCAACTGATTAAATAAGATCCACCCAAATTTTTCATGGTATTACAACTCAGTTTAATAATGTGGATATCAGTCTCATCAAAAAATACCTCAGTGAGATATTCATAGAAATTTCTGCATCACAATGGAATACTTAGTCACGACTGGGGATCTATATCTCTCCCTGCAAAGATTATTTTTTAAGACAAAAATTTTAAACTGACATTTATATTGTCAAATATTATAACAAGAGGAAAATCAATTCAGTAAAGTCCATTTAGATAAGTAGCTTTTATGTGTATATTTAAAGTATGATACAATATACAAAATTTAAAATTTTGACTATCCTCAGATATCTTAATCTTTACCAAAGATAATGATTACTTGGGTGAGATGATGAAAGACCCTTAACAAAACTGGAAAGGTAACTGATGAGAAGAAAATTCAGAATTCCTTATTGAACCCTAATAAAAACAATGGAATGTCTCAGATATAGATACAGATACAAATAGAAATTAGATGTAAATAATGCTATGTAGAAGTGAGTTCCATAATCACGGAGACTGATAATTCCCAAGATACAGAGGATGGGTAGGCAACTGTCCGACTCCGGGGAGAGGTTTCAGTAGCTGTCTGTATATCCGAATGGGCTTACAAAATAGAGAGAATTAATCTCTCCCTCCCATTTAAGTTTTCAAGTGATCAAATAAGAGCCACTTTCAGTTATTCGGTAATCTACAATTCTGTTTGTACTTCATGTAATCCTTACAGAAATCAAGCTAAGAGGAATATCAATTTAAAAAAAAAACTGATCCACAGTGGAGTGCTCAGTCACATATGAAATTTCTGTTTGACCCCTTCTCCAAGATTTAGAGAGTGTTTAGGAGAGGATATAGTAAGATGGTCAGAAGCGATGCTCAGAGTGGAAGAGTGCAAAAGAGTATATGTATATGGCAAGACTACTGCATCCTGAACTCCTAGAAACTGTAATTACCTGCTAAAGACCGACACAAGAGCAATCCAATGAACATATGGCATGGAGGGTGGAGGGTCTTATGATCCCCCTCCCTAACTCTGGAACTACTGATAACTGATTGCTTTTGATGGGTCGGTTTTCTTTGTGGATGTAAATTGACCACACTCAAGAATACGGCTCTAAACTAAGGAACATTGGCAAAAAAGTAATTGGACTTGGTGTGCTATTAAAGAAGAAAACGATAGGAAGTTACAGGGGATGACTAGGTAAGACACGGGCATTTGAGAAGTTAGGCAAAAATAGTTAAATAAATCTGTTCACGACACATTGATGGAATTTTGAGAGAATTAATAAAATTTATTATAAGAAATGTTAGGCTCACTTTATCCACATTCTCTAGCTCATTTAAGCTGACACAAAAAACTTCACATCCATAACAATTTCTTGATATACGTGGCAACTACAAGTGTGCTCTTCAGTAATTTATATTTAATTAGCACATCAACAAATTTATCCATACATGAAGTATAAACTATTTTTTAAAATCATTAAATATGGTAGTGTGAAGAAATTAAGTCAACATGGGTAACTTTTCGAGGAACAGAATACATTTTAGTGGCAATTGATGAGGCTTTTTTTTTGAAATTCCTAAAATAAAAACTATGAAGGATAACTGTTGAAGAATTTTTGTTAACCAACATACTCCTTAGCTATCTGCCTCATTTTATTTTTAGATGCCCCTTAAAACAGCACGATGGAAGAGGTGTGGAAGACATGCAGAGAAATTGCTCCTCCTGCAGTGGGACCTAAGAAATTAATAGCAGGCACTGTGGCACATGAACGCAGGCCCCTGGAGAAGCAGCATGAAGCAGCTTTTTCTATAAAGAAGTCCAAGTTGCCTGGTATCAAATGCCTCCTGGAAAGTTAGCAATTCTCACTACACAGGTTTTCTCTTGTTCATGTTGCTGTTGTTTTCTTATCTATTTTCACATTATTTTCTCAGAATAAAATGGAAAGGTTTGAGGCTCCCTGCGCTCAATACTTGTTCTTGATAGGAAATGGAAAGAATTCAGCAATCCTAAATATCAAACAAGCAGCAGATGACTCCTAGCAGAGGTTTGTAGCTATCCTACCCTGTCCTACTGTTAAATCAGAGTCACCTGATTCCTTTCAACAGCAACCTGGTGTGTGTGGCAACCTCCTGAAGGCTCTCTGCAAGCAGTTAGCTTCTCATAGCTCTTTGTGTCATTAAACATAGTCACTAAGTGTTATTATATGCCTAGCCACCATGAAACTTCAAGAAAAATTGTGAAACAAGATAAAGAACATTTTGAAACATATTGTTAAACTTCTTGTTAAATGTTTGAGATTCAGTTAAAGTTTCTTATTGGAGAAACTTAATTATTCTCCTCCAATCCTTTAACTACTGCTTCTTGGAATGAGCTATTGTTATTTCTAAAACCATATTCAAATTAAGTGTTACTTATTAACAATTTTAATGATTTTAATTAACTACATTTGCAGATCCTGTATACAGATTTTTTTGAGCATTATGTGGTAAGGCATTTTGTGAATTTGTCAAGATTTTACTTAAAGCAAAGGAACCAATCTTAGAAGGTTCAAAATCAGGATGTTTAAATGAAGACAGACAAATGATTTGTTGACTACAGATCTAGTGGGCATTAGCTCTTTACAGCTAGGCTTTCTTGCTACGTTTGTTTTAAAACAAAAACAAGCAGTGTGTAAAAGAACTTGGTTTACTGATCATATTCAATTTAACAACTTTTTATTTTAAGAACTTTGTCATATTTGTTCCATATGTACAAAAGATATAAGCATCAACATTTTCAGGACTGGAGGAAAACCCATTTGACATGCTACTGTACAGGCATTTTGTGATGCTGCATATGGCATACTTTACGGGTGATGGGGTTATTACAGTTGCAATTAATAATCCTGGGTGAAGCTAGCATAAAATGTTCTTTGACGAAAGAAATTTTCTAACCAGGGCTTTAGGGTGGAGATAATTTATTTTAGTGACAAAAACTAAATAATGCAATTAGGATCACTTTCTGTACAAAGTAAGATTTTAATATTAGTTTTCACTTTATTTAATGATTTTATTAATGATCATTCTATATATATGTAATCATGTGCTTTCTCCAACATTATGTCATTCAAAAGTCATTTCCCAGACTGCTCAGGGCTAAATACAGTCTGCCTTTAATAACATCAGTGCTAACATGAAAATAAATATTTAAAGCCTATTAAAGGAGTTTGAAAGAATGATTTATTTTGTCTGAGACTATAAAATATCTGGACTTTTTTATTATTTTCTACAAAACCATACTCCTGTATAATTTTACATTGGATGTATGGTGATTAGAGAAATAAACTTTCTTTTTTTTCCATATAAACCTTAAGAATCATCTTCTAAGAATGATTGAACTTCAAGCCAATCAAAAAAAGGGAATTCAATTCTTTCCTTTAGCCCAATCTTTTTCATCAAAAACAAAATTACTTGATCATGTCAAAATCTCAAAAGGGAAACATGAAGGCATGTGTTCTGTACATCCAAACAGGTTCTAACCAAAATGAGATCAAGAAAAAGAAGACCTAGTTATGTTTCTGATCCCTGAGGTTGCAAAGCTAACTTCCTTCATTACCGATACTTGTCTGTAGAATTCCTTACTTGGACTATAGAGGAGATGCTTAAAGGGTGTTTCAAGTTAAAATACAAAAAGAATGTGTGAGATCTGACACCAAAGTAGCTACAGATCAAAATTGTCAGACTACAAATCAATGTTCAGCACTTATTTAATTTATTGCCCTATTCTCCCCTTGCCTGTCAATGTTGAGTCCAAGTTCTTCATGTTTGTTTTAATAGACATTCATTCAAAGAACTGATATGACAAACCATAAAGACAGAATTTCCTTGATTAGAACATTTCTTTTGTCAAACAAAATTTTACGCTAGCTTCACTGAGGATTAGCAATTGCAACTATAATAACTGCATTACCCATAAAGAGTTGTGAAATACTAGTGGTGATACACTGAGAAATGTCATGGATAAACTGTGAGTTGTAAGAAGTTTTAGAATGGGTAGGCAAGCAGAAAATACCATATATACCATAGTAATGGCACAGCTTAAGCTTTAGGAAGCCCTTAGCATTTTAAAAAGTGCTCCTGGACAGTAAAGAATTACAGATATGAAATAAAGACAAATCCAAATGAATGATGAATCATAGTGTTGGATAATATACATAGGCTTGAAAGAAAAAAAGAGTATAGAGAGTCATAAAATAAAGTTAATGCTTTAAAAAAGGGGGTAAAGTCTTTAAAGAGACAAAGTAAGACAGTCATAGATAAAAGGAATAAAGAAAATAAGCCATGTAAAAATGGACTATACATAGAAAGTCTGAATTATGAATATTATTGTGTTTTGTTTGAATTTTTTGATGGTGAAGGAGCTAAGTACAGAGAGACAATTCATTGTATGGACTACTAAGTTAAACTAACCTATATATTTTAAAGATATCTTGAATTCAAAATATTGATCTAAGGATATGTTGATTTGTAAAAGAGGTTTTTCTTTTGTTTCCACAGAGGATGAGAACCTGTGGGATTGCTTGCAGATTGCTATTGTTTGATGGGAAAAGACCTCCTGAAGGTCACTGTAACCCCCCCCCCAATTACTATGCCCAATAAACAGCAGGAAGCAGTTTGGAGAAACTGTGCCAATATTCCCAAATATTGTTTATAGATGTTTCTTTACATTTAAAGGGGGATATGCAATAGAGATTTGCATTGGTATGGATCTTGGATTTTTGCTACAAATTTAAGGTCAATTTTGTTATATGTATATTTCTGTTCTTGGTTAAGGTATTGTTTTTGTGTAGCTCATTCAAAAATGTAATGAATAATTAAGAAATATAAGGTAATAGATACTCATCTATAATTGTCAAGCTGTAGTCATATTAGTTAGATTTTCTAGATGTATAGACATATATCTCAATTAGATAGGTATTCTTCAAATCTTTCAGAGACCTTCAGAAAATGGCATTTAAAATGTCTTAGTAACTTAAGACTTTTCATGACAATGAGACACATCTGCTCCTGGCAGCACAAGTTACTTCAAGAGTAAGATGGGCATTGAAGAGGCTCCTTATGGAGTTGGTTAGCCATTTGTGCAAGAAACTGCTTTTGCATGGACTGTTGCATAAATTGGACATGCAGGATCCACAGAACAATGACTGCTGAACTTGCCTAAAGTTGAGATGATCCTTCGGTGTTTCTCCTTCATGAAAGAGTCTGCTAGACATTCTGAAAGACATAGAAGAAAGTGACTGACAAACTGCCAATTTAGGTGGAACTGTCTTTGAAATTTCCTGCTTGGTGAAAAAGTCTGCTGAATACTATGGGCCTGTAGGCTGAAGATGGATGCCCCAATGGTACAGAAGAACTTTGGGTGACTGTCTATGCAGCGAGATGTCTCTGTAATTTCTAGAGTTTTGGAAGTTGCTTATAATATACTTCATGTTAACTAGGTAGTATTATATTGTTCTGGAGTCTTTGATGGAGTTGAAGAATTCATAGTTATAGTTTTCCTTAGTTATAATAAAAGATAAAATAGATATAAATATTATAACTGTAATTCTTGCTTGATACCTGTTTTGTTATATATAATTTTACTATGTTAAAGTTAAAGCCTTCTGTTTTGTTTAAACACAAAAGGAGAAATGGTGTGGGAGGTCCTTCTCTTTATGTGTTGCTATTATTGATTAATGAATAAAAAAAACTGTCTCAGCCTGTGATAGGGCAAAAGAACAGAACTAGGCGGGGAAAACTAAAGTGAATGCTGTGAAAAGGGAGGCAGGGTCAGAGAGATGCTATGGAGCCTCTGCCAGAGATAGATGTGTGAAAACTTTGCTGGTAGGCCACGACCTTATAGTAATATACAGATTAATAGAAATAGGTTAAATTAATATGTAAGAGTTAGCCAATAAGAAGCTAGAGCTAATGGGCCAAGCAGTGATTTAATTAATACAGTTTCTGTGTGATTATTTTGGAGCTAAGTGGCCGGGAACCAACAAACAGCACCTCCCTTCACCAACAGTTCTTTTTTATTTCTATTAACAGTACCAATTCTCTGTGAGACTAATAAAGCCTCTCCCCTAGATATTGACTACTTCATTCCCTCATTTTCTTCCTCTTTCAATCTCCCTCCTTCTCTTCTTCCTTCTCTTTGCAGTTTTATGGGTATTATATACTGTTTGAGAGTACTTGGTTTGTAAACTAATACCTTCATTAGAGCTTGAAATGTTCTAACCCTACTAGTGTACTGTCAACCTAATTCATATCAGCAGATCACAGCATGTGTGAGGTCCTGGGTTAAATCTCCAAAACATATGTTAATTATAAGATGACCCAAAACATGTTAATTATAAGATAATTGTATGATAATTTGAATTTCATTTTATAAAATATTATAGTTACCCCATTGAATGTCAAGAGTTATTTCCACCTCCACACTTGTAACACTGCTTATTGATTGCAAACTTCATCTTCTCTTTAATTACCACATTCCTTTGCCTTAAGACCAAGATTCTGAACTTTCTAAACTTAACTAAATATTCTATTTTCTGTTTGTTTTAATATTATGAATCATGTCGTGTTTGCTCATATCTAATTTTTCTACTTAAATATAAATAATCCAAGCTTCCACAGCATTTTATTTCAGTAAAAATCAGAACTTTTCACTATAAAAGCATTTTGCAGGTGTAGCTTACAACTGTCCAATACTCAGATATAAGAGTTACTTTTATATTGAGGTCTTTAATCCATTTGGACTCGAGTTTTGTGCATGGTGATAGATAAGGATCTGTTTTCATTCTCCTACAGGTTGACATCCAGTTATGCCAGCACCATTTGTTAAAGATGCTTTCATTCTTCCATTGTATAATTTTAGCTTCTTTGTCAAATATGAGGTGTTCATAGGTTTGCGGATTAATATCTGGCTCTTCGATTTGATTCCATTGGTCAACGTCTCTGTTTTTATGCCAATACCAAGTTGTTTTCATTATTGTAGCTCTGTAATAGAGTTTGAAGTCAGGGATGGTACCTCCAGAAGTTCCTTTATTGTTTTGGCTATCCTGGACTTTTTGTTTTTCCATATAAAGTTAGATATTCTTCTCTCAAGCTCTGTGGAGAATTTTGTTGGGATTTTGATGGGGATTGCATTGAATCTGTAGATTGCCTTTGGTAGAATTGTCATTTTTTACTATATTGATCCAACCAATCCAGGAGAGGAGCATGGGAGATCATTCCATCTTCTGGTATACTCTTCAATTTCTTTCTTCAAGGTCTTAAAGTTCTTCTCAAATAGGTCTCTTACTTCCTTGGACCTCAATATGAATCCAACTACACTGAACATGCTAGATGAGAAAGTGGGAAGTAGCCTGCAATACATGGGCACAGGAGACCACTTCCTATGTAAAACCTCAGTGGCACAGATAATAAGAGCAACAATGAATAAATGGGACCTCCTGAAACTGAGAAGCTTCTGTAAGGCAAAGGACACAGTCATTAAGACAAATGGGCATCCTACTGAATGGGAGAATATCTTCACTAACCCCACATCAGACAAAGGTCTGATCTCGAAAATATATAAAGAACTCAAGAAAATAGACATTAAAATTCTAAATAACCTAATTAAAATATGGGATAATGATCTGAACCGAGAATTCTCAACAGAAGTTCGAATGGCCAAAAGATACTTAAGGCCATGTTCAACTTCCTTAGCCATCAGGGAAATGCAAATCAAAATAACTTTGAGATATCATTTTACACCTGTCAGAATGGCTAAAATCAAAAACACCAATGATAGCCTATGCTGGAGAGGATGCAGAGTAAGGGGAAAACTCATCCATTGCTGGTGGGAATGCAAACTTGTGCAACCACTTTGGAAATCAGTGTGGCGGTTTCTCAGGAAATTGGGAATCAACCTACCTCAGGATCCAGCAATACCACTCATGGGAATATACCCAAGAGATGCCCAATCATACTACAAAAGCATTTGTGCAACTATGTTCATAGCAGCATTATTTGTAATAGCCAGAACCTGGAAACAATCCAGGTGCCCCTCAATGGAAGAATGGATCAAGTAAGTGTAGATTATATACTCATTAGAATACTACTCAGCGTTAAAAAACAATGACATCTTGAATTTTGCACGCAAATGGATGGAAATAGAAAACACTATACTCAGTGAGATAACCCAAACCCAAAATGATGATTATGGTATGTACTCACTCATTAGTGGACCCTAGGCATAAACAAAGGACATTAAGCTTCTAGCTCACAAGCCTAGAGAAGCCAAATAGCAAGGTGAACCCCAAGAAAAACATATACAGATCCTCCTGGAAATTGGAAGCAAACAAGATCGCTGGACAAAAGTTGGAAGCAGGGGAATTGGTATAGGGGTGGAGGTAGGGATGGGGGTGGGTTAAAGGGAAAGGGGGAGAGAGAAGGGAGAAGGGAAGGACTGGGGAGAGCTTGGGGGAGTGGGAGAGTGGAGATGGAGAAAGGGTGGATATTGGAGAAGGAATAAGATATCCACATTTAAGGAGTCATTTTAGGATTGGCAAGAGTCTTGGCTCTAGAGGGCATCCCAGGTGTCCACGAGGATGTACCCAGCTAGGTGCTTGGGCAGCAGAGGAGAGAGTGCCTGAACTAGCCTTGTCCCGTAGTCATACTGACGAATATCTTGATCATCACCATAGAAATTTCGTCCGATGAATGGAGATAGAGACAGAGACCCACATTCACATCAGAGCATGGAATAAGCTCCCAAGGACCAGTTGAAGAGCAGAAGGAAGGAGAAGATGAGCAAGGAAGTCAGGACCGCGAGGGCCTGGTCCACCAACTGAGACAGTGTGCCTGATCTAATGGGAGCTCACCAAATCCAGCTGGACTGGGACTGAAAGAGCATGTGATCCAACTGGACTCTCTGAATGTGGCTGTCAATGGGGGCTGACTAAGAAGCCAATAATAATGGCACTGGGACCTATCTCTTCTCCATGTATTGGCTTTTTGGGAAGCTAGTCTATATGGATGCATACCTTCCTAGGCCTAGATGGAGGGGGGAGGGCCCTGGGCTTCCCACAGGGCAGGGGGAGGGAGGAGGAGTAGTGGGGGAAGGGGAGGGGACTACGAGAAGGGGAGGAAGTATAGATTTTTGAATGAAAAATAAAAGAATATGAAAAAAGAGTTGCTTTTATCTGACCTCACGTTGAATTTTTTTATCCCCTAGAATACTAACAAAATAATCATATGAAACTAATAAAATAATTTTAAGTCCACATCCAAACTTTTTAAATACTAACAGTGCCCATCAAATTATTAACTCTCCATGTATAAAATCTTTTGAAATGTAAATAATTGAAATTTTATTTTAGAACATTTAAAACATCAACAGAGGGTAAACTGATATATGGTACTATTAGTTTTTTCAATAATGGTTCTATTCTTTTTCTTTCATATGAGAAAATTTATTAGTCTTTATATGACTTCTGGCTTTATACCTAATATTATTCCCTATGTTATTTAAATTGAAAAGAATACCAAACTTCCTTTAGAAATTGAAGATGTGATATAATTTCTCTTATATGTTAAAAAGTAGAGACAAGACTGGGAAGATTGTTCAATGGTTGAAAACAATTGCCGTACTCATTGAGGACTTGGGTTTGGTTCATAACAACCGCAAGGCAACTAGCAACCAACCATTTATTGTTCTAGTTAAGATCTAAGGTCCTCTTCTGGCCTCCACAGGCACTGCACACAAGTGGCGCACAGACACACAAGCAGGTAAATCTCCTGCATTCTTAAGATAAAATTCCATAGAGCTAAAAAGAAATGTTGCAACAAAATATTAGAGAGATTTACACAAAGATTTGACCTGTCTTCTACCGTCTCCATTGTGCATTTCCAAAAATATCTGAGTTAAGTAGCAAAGCCTAAGGTTAGTCACAAATAGAAAGTGTTATGTTTCTTGGGATCTATACAATCAACTCTCTCCTCTATTGAAAGTACTCAGGCATATTAAAATCAGGTTCATGTGCTTTGCAAGGTCAAAGGAAAAGGAAATGGATATGACACTGTAAACTCACCAGAAGGTAAGATTTCCCATGTTTACATGAATCTACAACCTAAATTTAGTTTGGTTTGAATAAATGAAAAGAAATGTATATACATTTATTTATTTTTTGTACCAACTCATTCAACCAAATTTTGGTGCTATATTGGGTAAGTATTTCAGACAACTGTTCTGCATGTTGGACTATTGAAGAGGAAACACCCCTTTAATGAATAAGCTATATACAGCATACACAAATAAGAAGGGCTCCTGTGGATCATTCATTTCTTCCCAGCCCAGTTGCTGAGTTTCCTCTTTCCCATATGGTGTGCTCTCTACTGTACAGTGTTAAGATAACATGCACACACTAAAGAAAAGCTAGAGTTTTAGTCATTTTAAATATATGCTTTCTACAGGCAGTGGAAGACTAATTTGCTAAATACATAGCTTATCACAATAAAGTAATCATTACATACTGGCAACAGAAGGTAACTCTGTGGCCAGCTTTTGCAAAGTATAAGAACACATGCGTCTTCCAAATAGTATACATTTTGAGAACTGCAATTGTATTGCTCTAGGATAAGCAATTAGAGACTTAAGACCAGACCTACTGGCAGAATGTGAGGAACAATTATCTGTTGTTTTGAATTAAATTACTTCCTTTTGATTTCAATTGATCATAAGGTATAAAAGGAAGAAGTTAAAAATAGCTGAAGGGAATGGGATAAAAACTTCATTTTAAGATTTACTAGTAATTAAGACAACCGTGTGAATAATGAGATACAGTACCCTTTCTCCTTGCCACCAAATTGTGAGGAAATTCTGGTCTGAGATTGTGCCAACTCATAAATCTACAAAAGAGAATATAAACAATCTGTTAATCTAAGAAAATAATTTTGCCTTTATATGTGGTCACAGAAGAATATTGGAAAAAGTAAATAAAAACTTTCCAACATCTAACACAGACAACAATAACTATCTTAAATTTAGGGAGGCTGGTATGGTGGTATGGACCTCTAGTCTTAACACTTCAGATGTTGAAGTTAAAACAGTCCAGGCTGGGCTTGAAAGAAAGCTCCAGGTGACATAGAACAAAAACCAGCCTCTGAAGTATACTTCATAAATTCTGTCTGTAGTATATACAAATAGTTTCAAAATTGTAATTTTTTTTTATTCCGTGAGTCAGTATAGAAAGACAGGGAAATTAAAGGAATACAATGAGGGAAAGGAAAACTTCCTCTCAGGGTATGCTGATTTTTATACCTAGATGGTGGTCAAAATTCTAGCACAGCTAACACAATTTGCTGTGAAGACTGTCTATATAGAGACATTATATAGTAATATTTCACTACAAAGGTTAAAAAAGCAATGAGCCCCTTGAGGGCCTTTGGGTGTATGACTTCTATTCTCATGTGCAATCTTGCCATGTTTTGGAATCTGACAATCAAGGTTGTGAACTGACTTCACATTTAGAGAATATCTCAGCTTCCTTCCTCAACCTCTGTGACTTTCTTTCACCTTATTACCCATCCTTTTATCCAGTGAATCCCAGGAACTACACTACAATGAATCTCATGTACCGCAAAAGGAAAACAAACAAACAGAAAACTAACAATAAAAACAACAAATCCCCACAGAATTTCTGAGCAATAGAATGTGAACAATGTAATTTTAGAAGCAACCAAAAATCACATATATGACTATTGTCACGATACTTAAATACATTTCCATTTGTCCACATCAACATTTAGGTATGTCTTATACTTCTCTTAAGTGCTACTTTATCAATACCATATATAAAGTTTCATTAAAATCTCATCTTTATAGAGTCCTTCTCTGCTTCATACTGGCTTGTCCTGAAAACTTCCTATAGACACTTAAATCTTGGCTATATCTGCTTAGAAGTCCATTATAATATCCCCTTGAACTGCTACAGGAAGTTGTTGTAGACCTAGGATTCTGGCCCAGTCTTCACTCACATTCTATGCATATGTCTGACATATATATTAGTGAGGAATGCCTTTAAACGCAAACAAATGTAAATATATGCATATTGAAAAACAAAATGTCTGAGGATGAATATATTTATTCTGTTACTTTAAATTTGTAACGTAAGAAAGGATTTGAATAATATTCTATATTACACTTTCTTATTATTGAAACACCATTATTTTTAGCATTCAATTACTCAAATCAAACCTCATCTAGATAATATTTATTCACAAATAGGGTTATCGCCTCTGAATGGATTATAAACATATGCACACAGATATACACTCTTATAAAACTATGCATATAACATGTATAACTATGCACATATGTTTGCATAAATAAATATCTACTTTAATAAAATGAAACTGAACTGTGATTAAGTATGGAAGTAAAATCTGTGTCAGCAGGAAAAACAAACTGAATGCAACCATTGGCGGTGTAAAAGATTTTTGTGAAAGGATGAGAGTAACTAGTCAAAAGGTAGTGGGTAGAGACACTGAGGGCTTGGTCAATGTGAAAACAGAGCTCGTCCATGAGTGACAGAACTATACATGCTTTCACTATACACATAGCCCAAAGGATTGGGAACTTAGGATTGTGTTTCTTAGTTTATTACTTGTTAAGGGCTTGACGTTCTGAGACAAGGAAGTCGAGTTCCTGGGTCCGTAAATGACAAGAGGTAGCAAGGGATGGTTAATATTTGTTCATTACCTAAAACAAATATTCCAAGAGATAATATGTTGGGTAGTAGTACTATAATCAGAAACCAGCAAAAGTTTAGTTAGTTTAAGGAGAATATGAAAACGTCCTTGATTATCTATAAACATAAATACAAATGTGCATATCCTCACTACCTTTATCTGTTCTATATTTTCATGTACACTATCACAGTAATTGATTGACTTGGTTATTTTTCTCCCAATTTTTGTTAACACTTTAATATTTTAGTTAGAGTTAGTATATCTATATTCCTCTTTTCTTTAACAGTGTCTTCGTGATAAATAATATAGAATTTGTTTTACCATCAAATGTATATCATGTAAGTGGAATCGTCACTTTAAATATACAATATTTAAAATTTGAAAGATTGCATCTAAGTAGAAATGTATAGATGCATTTTGTGAAGATTTTGACATAACTTCTTCAAACATTTGGGAAAAAATATTTTAAGTAAAGCAACATGTCAGGCCTGATTGAAGGGTTGGTCAATGAATACATATTTTCTAACATTACATTTAAAATTTAATAGCTTTTTGGGTTCACAACTGTAATTCAAATAAAAATATAGATGACTGTTCATAGGAGAAAATTTAGCTACAATTTCCAAATAAGAAAAATAGCAATACGCAACACTTAGCCATTGAAAAGAATTTAAAGCACTGACATCCAGGAATTTATATCCTGTAAACTATTGGTTACAGTTCTCATCAGGGAAAATGCAATTTCCAGTTTATAATTTAATACAGACTCATGCATCTAAGTTGTATCTCTGTTACTACTTCAATAACTGCAAAGCTAAAGCGTCAAATAAGATACTTAGTTGTCTTCTCCCTGATCCTTTCATCCATTAAGTGTGCCCACAGGCCAACTGTTAAAGTTAGTACGTGATGTGGCTCCATCAAAGCATCAAATATCAAGGCAGAGAAGAATGCAGACAGCATTAGTGTTCAGCAGTTTAGAGCTTAGGAGCAGTTTATTTCTGACACTTACCCCTCACATTAAATTGCAAAGTATCACTTGCCTCTGGGAATAGTAAGGGAATGTAAATGTTAATTCCTGCTCCTCCGCATTTGGGAGTTATTATCCCAACAAAATAAAATTTAATCATAGCTTTAATACAGCTTAAAGTAGGCATGCTAAAACAAGTTTGCTTTAGTGGCAGACAGTGTGTAATACAGGAAATATCCCAAGGAAAGGTTCAAAAATCACAAATCACGGAGAGTGAATCCCAAGATACATGAATATTCTCTTTGTTGTTGCTAGTCAAATGAAAGAAAACTAAGAGACTGCAGAAATATTTAGGAAACAGAATATGACATATGCAGAAGTGCATAGTTATTTTATCTATAAATCCTTCAAATTTGTACTTCCTTTAGATTTCACCCTTTTTTAAGATGACAGAACTGTTAAGATCTGCCCTGCATAGCACTGTATGTTTCCTAAGTGTTTGCAATAGAGCTAACATGAAGTGATTGACAGCACAATACACAGGGCCTGAAAGTCACATGTAATATTTTGAATATTCTTTTAATTCCAAGAATAAATGAAAAAAAGAAAATTATTGTAACTAAGTTTTGAGGTTCTATTTATTTTTATTATTCCTACATGTGCTAGGAACATCTGCCCCATCTTTGATATTTTAAAGGGAACAGAATGTAAAAAATCATTTTTATATCTATTCCATATTAAAATGCTTGCTTGTATTCATAAATATTTTCTTTCTCTTATGTTTTTCCCACCCTATTTTCCACAGTAATTCCCAAGCCTAAGGAGGAAGGGATATGATATATATGTCACAATGAACAGCCTTCTTTTTAAGTTTGTTTAAAAGTTTGTTTTAATTATGTGATCTGATGCCCCATGTTCCACTTGAGTTAAGTCTTATAATAAGGTTCTTGATCATTCTCAAGTATGCTTTTCATTGACAAGAGACAAAAGGATTATTTTAATAGTTGGAATTTAGGCGAAAATCTTATATTTCATTATATAACCTCAGAAAACTACTTTATTAGATTGAAGAATATACAACTATTCTTTTGCATATATTTAAATATATGTAATATCATATTATTTAATATTAATATGTACAAAAATGATAACCCTAAAGAGTCTCCCTATGCTTCAGTCATACACCTACACATCTCAGGGAATTCATACATTATGTGCAATGTATCAAGATCAAATATTTAAGTGATAGCTGTTTGTATCTTTTCTTTAATGAGTCTAATAACGTCATTTTTCTTACATATGTATTTATATTTACACATGAGAAGAAACAGATGGAAAAAAGCAGATGCAGAGGTAGAAATGACAGAGACACCGAGAGGAATAGAGGGATAGGGTAGTTAGAAACAGAAATAGAGTAGACAGAGTAATAGATAATAGGGATAAAAACAGAGATAACAGAGATAGAGACAGAGATGATAGAGGCAGACACAGGGGTAGAGATGAAACAGTTAAGATGATAGAGATAGAGAAGAAAGGGTCAGAGAGATGATAGAGGATATAGAGATGACAAAGATTTACATACAGCAAGAGACGGAGACTCACTTAGGTCCAGGCTAGCCAGGAGCTTCTGAAACCCCTACAATGAGACTTTGGGTGATTGTCCAAGCAGCCAGTTGTCTCTGTTATTTGTTGCACATTTTGGAAGTTGCTTGATTACACTTCCTGTTTACTCAACTAGTATTATTTTCCTTCTCGGATCTTCGATAGGATTGAAGACTAGATAGTTGTAGTTAGTTTGCTCTCATAACTTGGCCAAGTTATTTATTATACAAGGCTAAAACTCATTAGGATAGGATCATTATTGAAACATTTATCACCTTTCTTGTTAATATATCTGTTCTTATTGTTTATAATTTTGTATTAGGCTTAGAACTCTTTTATTTAAACAAAAGGGGAGGTGCTGTAGGAATGTCAACTGCCAGTAGCTTTTAAGTTCCCTGCCCACTTGGGCATAGCTTCTTATGCTATTTATGCCGATTTAAAGTGAGTGTCCAGCCTCTTTTCTGGCTGGGAGATTCGGTTGCTGTTTCCCGTTCCAGCAGAGGATTGTGATCTGTGCGTCTACCCCTAAATAAATAACCCTTTATTATTCTCAGTTCTGAGCTGTGTGGGATTTCTTTTAAGCATCCTTCTTCACCCCTACTGCCATAGTGATGGGCTAATAGTATGAGGTGTCACTCCTGGATTTATTATGTATTTGTAAAACACTTTGGAGAGCTCTCCAAAATCATCTTGCACATCCCCTCCAGAGAAACTGACATTAGTTTGCATTCTCAAGTGCAACTGAATAGCTGCCACCTCAAGGACTCTAAGCATATTGTTTTTATTATTTATTGGAAAGTTTTGCATTGACATCTATTCATAATTCAAAGCATAGTTCATATTAAATTCTTTAGAAGTTCTTATCCTGACTCAACTCCTCCAACATTAATAAGATTATCTTTTCTGCCTGTCCCATAGCATATTTAATATGAGACAGGAAGGAATAATTTAATCAACACAGGAAGAGCAATTTGTTTAACACAGGAAAGCAATACAAAGCAAGGCAATTTGTTTTAATATTGCAAGTAAAAGTAATCTATATTTATTCTATTCAGTAAACCATGTAAAAAACATGTTACTAAAGAAAAAGACACTATTAATTCATTTTTATGTTTCTTGGGGCTACTATCAAGCAATGAGATATAGTCTAGATAAATAGATGATACATAAACTGATAAATATGTGTTTGTAAGCAAAATGAGAAAACTCACCTTTTTATTTTAAAATCATCTATTTTAGACACTTATATACATTTCCATGACAACTGACATTACCTGTTAGTGCACAGAAATCCAAATTCAATTTTTATTCTCTTTCAGCATGTGATATATATTAATTTATAAACAAACAGTAGAGTCTCACTACAATAGTTAATAAGGTGTCACTTCTCCCTTCAATTTTAACAATTAAAGAAAAAAATAGTGTTCATGTGACAAGGTTATTAGACACTAAGAGACAGCCTTTTGTTATCACAATATATAAAGGTGAAGTTTAGAAATAGCAGGATATACAACTAGTGGAACAGATAAAATGAAAAACACCAGCTAGTTCTAAAGGAAATGGACAGAATATTCAAAGAGACTATTGTAAGTCGTTTTGACATCAATTTCTATTAAAAGGGAAAGATAAAGTAGCCACTAGCCTGTGTAGTAAAGGTAATACAAGAAAACTAGTACATTAGGATGTAAAATTGTCGAGAAACTAGCCAATAGTTTGACCAAATAGTTCCAGAGAAAGCAGTTACTTTCAAAGTCAGCAAAACACATAATCAAATTTCATTGATTACTACTCTACTTATTTTTACCTCTTCTTAATGTTACTAACAGGCATTGGTAAATAAAGTATAAAAGAACAGTAGCATTTTTTTTCATTGGTGTAAGCATTAGATGAATGACAATTATCAAATTACATGGAATGTCAAAGTCTTTCAATGTTGACCAGAGTGGCATAGCAATGACCAATGTGCAGCATGGAGTTACTTATATCCTTACACTCCTGTCACTCACACACACACACACACACACACACACACACACACACACACAATGTTCATATTAAAATAAAATCTACATAAGTATGCTAAGACTGAGAGTGAGAAATGAAAGTCATATGCTGGAAGATAAGCTCCACAAAGTAATGTTAAAGGAAATTCTTCAAAATAGTAGTATTGATGAAGGAAGCATTGTGAAGAAGAAGAATGTGAGGCAGAGGTGGAAGATGAGAAGTAGGAGGCCAAGGAAGAGGAAAGGAAATAGAAAGCTAGGGAATCATGTAAGTATTTTCTAATTATATAAAGCCTGTTCAGAAGGGTTCACTCTGATAGGTATGAGCAGGAATTGATCAGAAAGCCAAGAGGTAAATAATCTTAGGTGGCACTAGAAATAAGAACTCCTCCAGTGACAGTCTTCCAGGTTCAACTGATTTAATTACATCTCGAAGTATTAATAGAGATCCCAATACTTGAGTTATTCCTACTATAAGGCTAATAGGAAAATACCTTGACAGAATTCATAGAACAAAACCCTAAGGATGAAGCTGAAGTAAGCGTGTTCAGATTGTTAGAATATCAGTTTTCTTTAAAAGTCATTAACAATGTTCAAAAATGCAACAGGATCATTTAGTCAAAGGACAGGAGAAGTGCAAATCAGTAAAACCTGGAGAAGAAGCAGCCAACAGAAAGAAACCCCAAACAGCACAAAATAGTAAACTTGCTCCCGTCTAATGCAAAACAACACAAAACATAATCAAATTTCTAAAGTAGAAAAAGAGCATTTACAATGTAGAAGTGTCTTTATTGATTATTCATTCAATGCACTTGAACACATTGTCAGATATCAACTGATGTGAAAAACAGAAAAGCTCTTTAAAAGAATCTTATTCATAAACAAAATTAGGTGTTCTACATGGAAGTTTCTAGATAACAGAAAGCAAAGTAAATAAGAAACACGTCTCTCCAGGCTTTTTGACAGGATTTGCCTTAAGTTCATGGCACAGTGGCTTAGCCATCATGGCCTCTCAACTGTAGCACCAAATAAGTCCATCTTCCTTTGTTGCTTTTGTTAGAAATTTGACCCAACAATATATTAGCTAATTAAAACAGAGCTATGTTAAGACAATATGTTTTCTTAAGACAAAAGTCTACATGTAAAAACTATGAGTGAGGTTTATTACTAAATATGATTACTGAAAAAAATTGTTTTATCCTTATTTAAATCATTATATTAAATGTATAATTTTTATTTTTAAATACCAATTTAACACATTTTAGCAGTATCAATGAAATTATTTGAAGATCAATATTTATAAAAGAAAACATTTGTAGATATTTAATACTGATATGAGATAAATAATAAAGAAGTAAAAATAAAAATGAAATACCGGATTTAAATCTAAATGAAGAACTTATAAAGATAATTCAGAAAATCGAATGAAGATCTTTCAAACAAACAGGTTTTAGCTGGCCAGTGGAGGCACACACCTTTAATCCCAGCACTTGGGAGGCAGAGGCAGTCAGATCTCTGTGAGTTCGAGGCCAGCCTGGTCTACAAGAGCTAATTCCAGTACAGGCTCCAACGCCACAGAGTAACCCTGTCTCGAAAAACCAAAACAAACAAACAAACAAACAAAAAAACAGGTTTTAAATTAATTTTGACTTAGTTACTTTAAAAAATGTAATATATTCATATTTTATCTTCTTTTTCCTCCTTCCAAGTCCTCCCATATTCCCTACTTGCTCTCTTTCAAATGTATGGTTTCCTTTTTCATTAATTGTTCATTAATGTGTATATGAATATGTATATCCATTTATATTCCTAACTATCACCTGTACAGTTTGTATGATGTTACTCATATGTATATTTTCATTGCTGACCATGTGGTATAGGGTAAATGAATGGTATAAACTTCTGTGGGAAAGACTTACCCTGTTGTCAGCATTCCTTGCCTGCCTGTCTTTCTGTAGGATAGGGGACTTGTGGGCTGTTCTTGCCTACTTTGACATATCTGTTGGTATAATTTAACACTCATAGTTATTATTTTGATTGAGAAAAAGCTTTTACAGAAAAAAAAGTTTTATGTTATTCTAAGTATTACTTCTATGTCTCAATAGTAAATACAGAAGTACACAAATTGTAATTCTTTTTCTCTAAGTATAATAAACTTTTATTTTGTCAGAATATGAGAACCAAGGGTGATTTGAGATTCATGGAATAAATTGTTAGTTTGCTTTCAACACTTCAGTTTGAACTGTAAGTTTCTGTCATGCCACCTTTGTTGATCTTTCCAGTGCATCCACAGGGTTAGACATCATCCTTGGTCTAATCTGATTTCACCACCTTTCTTCTCTATATTCAGTACAGGAAAAGCGTTTGTTATCATTATGGGAAAAAGCCACCTATTTTCGCTTTTGCATTTGTTGTAAACCAACACTGCCCTTCTCTTGATGTCCTCCAAAGTCAGTAATGCAAAGATATCACAATCCATGTGAATATAGCCAAATTTGAAATGTATTTTAGGAAGAACCTTTAAGTTGATGCTATCTAAAATATGCTGGAAGGTATAATTAACAGAAGCACGTACATCCAGACTTTGTGAAAGATATTGTGATGTCATTGTATGTCTGCCCATTTCAGCCAATAAATTTTCACATAGTTTCACTATGATGTAATTTCACTCAATATTTGAGTGTTTTAGAGAATATTCTAAGAACACTAACTCAGGAGTTTTTGGCAATTGATTTGATAAATAAACATGTTATATCCATTACTTCTAATGGAGACAGTTGTCATTATTTCCTTTTATCTTTAAATTTGCATATACTTCTCAATAAGCTGACTTAGGGTTGCTTCAACCTTTTCGTCTGTCTCAAAAGCCCTATTCCCAATGTTGCACAAATTGAAATGAGATACCCAGATTTCAAGTGTAATTTATATTATTTAACCATTCTGTATAAATGTCTTACATATTTATCAGGACACTAGTATTAATAGGATCCTACAGAGTCTGGTGATACATATTTGAAATGGTAAGAGTAGTGCCTGGCATTATGTTAGCATGAGAATAGAATATCTTTTACAACTCTTGTTTTATTATTAATTATGGAGCAAGACATCAAAATGGTTTTGCTATTTTAAAACTAGGCAAATATATTATATGCCAAAACTTATTTTCTAGATCAAACAATAAGAATATAAATATTGTGTTCTTGTAAGTTTTTGCCTGCTGTGACAATCTCTTCTAGAAGTTAATAGATGCTAAGTATTCTCCTATTGCACTACAACACCTCCCCATTCCCTTTAGCACTGAGTTTGAGCCAGAACTCAAACTAAGTTACTCAGGTTGACATTGAAGTCGTTTGGTGGAATTGAACTCATATCCTCTTCTCTGACCTTCTTGAGTATCTGGGATTACAGGCCAGCACCTCAAGGCTTGAATTAGTTTCTCATTTTTTCTTAACAAGCTCAAATTTTCTTTATCATACTTATGTCTATGGTGATTTTAAAAATCTTTTATCTTCATCATCTCTAGTTGTCATCATATTCTTCCTCTTTCTCCTCCATCATAATCAAATTTCTTTAAAAATGTTTAAAATATCAAATAAGAATACCTCAGAATACTTCAATGATGCACAGAGCAATTGCCCCCATAAAAAATGGAGAGACCCAGGTGAGACACAGGTACCTTGTTGTGATTCACTTTTAAACTATAGTATATTGCTCTTTACTTGGTGCCATGACCTGATTATTAAAGTTGTTGGACTTCATCATGACAATGTAGAAAGCCACTCAGCCTGTCAGTAGAGTAGCTTTCAGTGAACTCCATGCCCTCAGTCTCAGCATATATATTTAAATGAGTTGTTAATCAAGTTCACTATCTCTACTGTCTCTTCTTGGCTTCAAGTCTCCATATGCTACAAGGTATGACAGATGCATGCATTTAATGCCTTGGTCAATGGTTCAACTCTTTTTACACCTTACTGTCAAATCCAATTATATTCCTTTACACAATCTACTTGTCCACATGATGTCCATATGATGAATACATTGTCTACTTACCAGTAATATGAAACATCAGTTAAATCTAAGAAAATGGAGCAATAATTAAAAATGTAAAATATGATTCACATGCAGATGCAGTTTAAGCATAAAATTATAAACTGACCATAGAACATTACACTACAATTTGGTACTTTATTACCCTTCATAAAGCAAGAAGTTATCATTGTCCCCAAATTGGTATTTAGGTTTACTCTGAATGTCTAGCTATTTGGTAAATGAATATTAATATATCTCTAAGTTATATCAGTTACTTGTTTTAAATTATTAAAACAAGATTACTTTGTATACACATACTTCTATATATTCTTATTTTATATTATTAATGTTATAAAAAATTTAAAAATACATTTTTTACCTCAGGATTACATTAGTTTAAATTTTATTACAAATACTTTATAGTTATAAAACATTAGATTTATCCCTGTGTGCATTTCTCTATTAGAAATGCATGTGCTATGAAATTTTGGATTATATATACCTTTTTATAGTGTAGAAATTTACCTAGAGAATAAATCTAGTAAGAAAATTGTTGGTTCGTGGACTATTTCATTAGCAACTCTACTCTCTTGCCAAGTTCATCTCAGAATTATGATGTCAATCTGCAGTTTAATCAAGGTGGAAGAGTGTTCTCAGATGGTTCTGTATTATTGCCATCATTTGTGGTTATGTGATATTTTAATGGATGGACTCAAATTGGCAAAATGTATTCTCAGTGAAGCTTTATCTTGAACATCTTTTGTACTTATTGATCCTAAACATCTTTTATGTTTTTTTCTTTTTTCCTTTTATTTTTTTTTACTTTATCAATACTAGGAATCAAAATTTCCACTTCCTCCCCTCTTCCCACTTCCCTCCTCCTCCCCCACTCACCCTCCCCTCCTCCCCCTCTAGTCCTATGCTTATAGTTCCTCCTTAATCATCTGCTTTCTATTTTGTCTCCGGTCTTCAAGTGAGTCTATGCCACTTTTATTGTAGACAGTTTGTGTATTTGTTGTTTGTTTTTGAGCACTCACTGTCCCAGATTTTTTTTAACATGTTCCAGAATTTTTTTATTCTTCCTCATTTTTTTAGTTTAATACGTCTTATGATTATAACTTGATATCTTCTTCAATAATTTTGTAATAGTAACTGGAGTTAGAAAGCTGTGATGCACCAAGTAAATTTGATGAGCTTCCATTTCTGTAAATAAAGTTAGATTGTCATGACTGTGCCCCTGTAGTATTTATGACTGTTTTTTACATAAAAGGGCAGAGACAGAGAGTTACAAAGGGATCCTGTGAACCTCAAAATAATATTGTGCTACATTTATCTAAAACAGTTTTTATTACTGAGTTATAGGCTAATAGTATATTGCCTGTGTAATTGGGCATTGCATTTTCAGGTTGTTCTATCAGGAGCTGGTTTGCTTCATCCTTAGCGATGCCAGATTTCAAAACTTTGAACTCATGTTCTGTGACAATTTTTTAAAAAAAATGTTTAGAAATTTGTGAAGAAACCTTTTCCTTTAACCATTTATTGGCTCTTTGCCTTTGAGATACCCCCAAAGAGTTGCCAAAAGGTGACTATTTTCTATTAAATTATTCATCTGGAAAAATACAAGTTTTTTTAAACAGCATTCTATAATGTATTTTTAATGTGCTCTACACATGAGATAGAATGCATCTCATTTTCCAGAGCAATGTTTTTATTTTGTTTGCTTCCCCCCCTTCTCATTTCATAAATAGGTTTCTGGATAGTTCTCATGCTATCATTGTGTTCCATGAGCTTGTAACGCCCTTTATCACCTCATTTGTGTGTTTGTCCTGGAGCTAAGTCTCGCACAACAAAATGTGCTTTTAAAATAATGTGTGATGCATTTCATTGAGAATGAAAGTACTTAAACTTCTGAGTCTACTGCACTGCCTGTAATGAAATCTATCTCCAGTTATTGAAGCCAGCTATTTAGGAAACATCCCACACATTCTCTCTATAATCCCACACAACTGCAAACTGCAGAGTATATTTAATGCAGTTAGCAAAGTTTTCTTTTCCACCTTTTCTCATACTGTTGGAATAGATAATTATTAATCCTGACCTTAAGTGTCAAATAGCCTTTTGGGTCCTCTTTCTTTATTCATCAGTATCTCTCTTTGATACACCATTGTGGAATATAACTTTAACTAGGCAAAGCTGTATTACATTTGATACACCACTATTGTGGAATATAACTTTAACTAGGCAAAGCTGTATTACATTTGTTCACATTACATTTGTTTAATTATGTAAAATATGGTACATTTGGTTCACCTTGCCTGCCTAAGTCACCCGATTGGGTCTAATAAAAGGCTGAATGGCCGGAAGCTGGACAGAGAGGTATGGACATGGCTGGTGGGCAAAGAGAATAAATAGGAGGAAAAATCTTGGATTGAGGAAAAAAGGAAAAGAAGAGCGAAGAGAATGAGAAAAATAGAGAGGGGCCACATCTAGGACCAGAAGCCATGCACCTGCCAGCCTGTCAAAGAGACCGCAAGAAAGTAAGATATATAGAAAGAATGAATGGATGGAAGGAAGGAAGGAAGGAAATGAAGAAAAAAAGAAAGAAAGAAGGAAAGAAAGAAAGAAAAGTTAAAAAGTACCAAGGCAAATGTAGATGAAAAGAAACAGGTTCAGTTCTAAGAACTACCAAGAAATGAACATAAGATAAGAGTGAGCATTCATAACTAATATGAAGTCTCTGTGTTGTGATTTGGGAGCTGGTTGGTGACCTAAAAGAAAAGAACCTGGTACATACTGTCCCCCTTATTGTAGCCAGAAAGAACTATCAATTCAGTAAACTAGTTACTTCCAGCATTTTTATGTTTTTTTTTCTGCTCTTTAAATTGGGATTTGCCTCAACTCAGTGTCTTTATCTTGTATGTGGTTATTATACATGAGTTTTCTTCTTCATTAAAGCTCTTTTTTCTCTTATTTCAAGATTTATATACTTTGTTTTCTCTAACTAAAAAAAAAAAAAAAACCTAAATCACATCAAATGAGCAACCCGTAATCATTACTCAAAGGTGTTCCTGAAGTTCAGTTTCCACAAGCAAAGGATCGTGAAAAATGATTAATATTCCCATGGCTATCCCTCTACTCATGTGCCATGTGCTTGTTCAGAATTTTATTATTAAACAAACCCTTTCAGCTCTTATCCACAAGTTGGCTGCCAGGGAAACTTGAGCAAAACAGATTGCATTGTTGGAAATTTACTTCATGAAATATTAGCCTGTAAATATGTCAAGTATTTCCTTGTAGCTCATGGTAAGATTTAATACTATGTAGTTGGAGGTTTATTAAAAATATTAGTCTTCTTATGTATCAAGTATATCATGAATATTTATGACCTAGTGTATATTTAAATTTCACATTTGCTTAGTATATTGTGGATATAAAGGCTTATGTTCTTAAATATAATTTGTTCCTCTATGTCCGTCCATCTTTACACTTGCCATGCACTAGTCTATCCCTATCCTATATTTGACATACACTATGGATTTCTTGAAATAGTTTTAAAGGGTATTTTTAAAAATTCTTTTAACTTTTATTGATTCCTTGTTGATTTCAAATCATGCATCCTGATTCCACTTATCTCCCTGTTCCCACACATCCGCCCTATGCCCTTGTATCCTCCCTCCCAAAACAAAACAAAATTTAAAGGAAAAACAAAAACAAATGTAAGCAAAAAGAGAGGGAGAAAACATTGCGGAAGCTGCTGTGTGAGCCACACAGAGTCTTCCCTTCTGTCCACTCAGCTTTACTAATAAGTGTTCATTACTATGCGGCATTGATCTGGTTCGAGGCCTCTGGCTTCTGTTGCACTATTGATAATGTGCTCTCACTGGGCCTCCTATTGGATATCTTATTTTTGTCCTGTGTCATGGAGATCCTCCAGTTTTACATCTGCAGTTTCATCGCCTTCACATGTTCCAGCTGTTCATAGAAGAGGTGGATGTTGAGTTGAACGAACACATAATCCTGCTTCTGGGCCTGGGTGGTAGCTACCTTGGTCAGCATGCCAGCTTTCCCTCGTCACCATCACCCAGACAAACTCGCCAGCTCTGCCTCGCCTAGCTCACCCAATACAGACCACGGCAGCAAGGGGAGTAAGTTCTTCTGCGCTCACGCCCTTGGGTATGGTTCACCCACATTCACACCACCAGGGCCAGTTCTACTGTTTTGCCCACGCGAAGTGCAGAGCTCTCTTTTCTGATGGTTGTAAGGGCATACAGGGATGGATGGCGGAGGAAATCAGCTTTCCTGCGCAGGGTTGGTTCACCTTCACCCTTTACAACAGTGTCAGCTCCGGTGTGCTGCGCAGGTGGCAAGGCCAACTCTCTCTGGTGTGCTGCAGCTGATGTGAGGCAGGGCTAATTCTCCCACTCTCATGACCCTGGTCCAGGTACTTATTGCTACAGGTAGCAAGCGGTGGAGGTGGGAGCATCTTTCCCTCACCTATGGCACCGCATGGCAGAAGGGGTGGAAGAGTGGAGTCATAGGAATCAGAGGATCTTTTTGTTTTTTTTTTGTTTTTGTTTTTTGTTTTTTTTTCCATACATTGTTTTGTTTTATTTTTTCCATTCAAGAACATAATTAAAGATAAAAAAAAAATTTTTTTCCTTTCTTCCCCTTCTCCCGGTCCCCTCCC